>VUQG01017007.1:114222-126788 GCA_015106755.1 Etia nguti
CATCCAAGTGACTTCTTCAGTCTCAGCTGACTGCAGGTTTCCCCAACCTTATAAACAGTACATTTGCATAATAGGTGTAAACCGTAGGTGTGAATAGACTGCAAAGTCCTGACCTGACGAGTTAGCTCTTCTTGTTGTGCCATCTGTTAAGCCAGAGGTTTTTATGGTTTCTCCGATGTATAAATCGCAGTAATCCTCCTGACAGCGTGCACAATATTACTCTGTTTCTGCCGGGGGATTGGATCCTTGGGGTGGAGCAATGTTTGGCACAGCGAGTATTGGGATCCAGTCCCCCTAACACAAACAGTGTGATATTGAAGTGGATCAAATGCAGCCACTGCACAATATGATATCCAGTTTAGGAATCTCCGATCAATGTAAAAAAAACAAAAAAACAAAAAAACAAAAAAAAATTTAGTGTCTTCCTCTTTCATTCTCAGCAATGCAAAATAAAATAAAATATGGGAATCTTTGACAGCTTACAAACCAGGAAGGCAGGCTTAGTCATTTCAACATGCTGACCTAATCAAATATATTCTTGAAAGGCACAAAAGCTAGGCTGTTTACGTATGAAAAGAGAAACCAACTCATGCAAAGCAGCTTCTGAGTAAGATCTAATATGCCCAAATTTTACTGGCTTTTAGAGTGAAAAACCAACTTGAAAATCAACTTAAGTTGCACAAACTGCAGTAGTGGCCAGTGCATCACATTTTTGATGTCTGCATGTCTCTTAACTTGGAGATCCAGTCAGAAAAATCATTAAAATAGCTTTGAAGCTAGTGTGTAGGTTAGTGTTACAAAACAATATAATGCTGGGTTAGTGCTACATGGAAATACTACTCACACTTGGATCTATCAAAAAGTTTCATTTCTGAAGCCTGATGAAAAGGCCCGCTTCAGTTTAAACAGTGCTGAAGAGAGACCATGATGGACAGGAGGAAACATCGCGGAGAGGTAGACTTCAGGGAGCAGAAATATTGTGTGAGACTTCCAAAGAAAGTGCTTACTGAATGTTAGAAGTCATCCCCCTTGTCTTAATATACCCAAAGCTGGGATAGATATGAGAGGGAGGAGACTTACTGGAAGGGAAATGGTTAAACGTGCTTTTTTTTCTTCTTTTTTCTTAAATGGGAGCTATGCACATGGGGGCACTCTTGTGCTCTCACTCTGATCTGTGTTCTGTCAGTGTAGGAATGTTCCAGAAATGCAGTCTATTTCATCCATTAAAGACACAGAGATGCTTTCACCTAATAACACCTGGAGTGATGCAACAGTCACTTTATCTGCTTGAATTAAAAAAAATACTGCTCGACTTTAGACAGGGCAGAATTCAGCTGCAAAACTTTTATCCAGAATTAAGCTGCATGAGTGCATAATTTCCCTGTTATCGTCTTTATATCTGCAACTGAAAGAGACAAAGCAGGGCCCCAAGACTCTGGAATGATCTGCCAGAGGAAAACTGGTTTACTGAATAATTGACCTACTTTACAAAAATCTTAATAATATTAGCATTAATAGTATTATCAGATCCACTAAACTACCAAAAATAGAAGTGAACTTAGAGCAGCTATTGTAGGGTCTTTACCTTCCAATTTAAAGCACCTTGAGGCAACTTTTGTTGTGATTTGGTGTTATATAAATAAAACTGAATTGAACTGAATTTTTTTTTTAAATGTCAGAAATTGTGCCCATCCAGTCATTTTCTTCTGCTTATCTTTATCAGGGTCACGGGAGGGCTTGAGCCCGGCCTGGCTAACATAGGATCACCAGTCTGTCGCAGGGAGAAAACGGGTTTCATTAAATTCAGTAAAGTACGTTGTATTAGTTCACATGTTAACCGTAAGTCGTAGGTTTGAGTCTGATGACACTGTGGATATTCTCTGGTTTTTGCTATGACACAGAGACGAGAGTTTTCTAGTTTTTCTATAGAGAAGTGGTTAGGTACTCTTGAGGGGGGACTCTTTCAGGAACTTTTAAACTTAGATGCTATTTCAAAAAAATTGTCACTGAGTCACTGAGGATCAAAGATTAAAAAAAGAAAAAAACCCTGGAAGACAGCAGGAAAAGACATGGGAACAAAAGACTCTCCAGGAAAAAAAAAAATTAAAATGTGGATTGTGTGTGGGTGTGTCTGCATATAAAGGAAGGAGGGACAAGTGAAAAGAAAATCCCTCCTCGGGAGCCCTGTGAGTTTCTTCCCTGACCTTGATGAGTCCTCAGGTTGATGTGTTTAAAGTATATTATTGGTGTTAGTAATGCTAATTGAATTGAACTGAACTGAATTAGTCATGAGACGTTCTTGTTCTATATGTAAGAGATGGATGCAAGAAAAAGATCGCCTTTAGGTTTGGGCTTTGACTGCACTGTCTTGGCATGGTATCTCCCGTGACTGGTTGGGAGTGAGGGGAGGAAGACAGGACAAAAAAAATATATTGAGGTGTTATTTTGTATACTAACTCTGGCTAGTAGCAGCAGACTTCTTAAGCCTGGATTAAACTGAGTGGTCATGTCTGTTACGCTTCTCTGAAGTCTGGTGTCTGGGGCACACGCACATTTGGTGCAGTGTAATATAAACTCTCCACACACAAGTCTGCATGGCCAAATGGATTTCTGCATGGACCCTAGAGGACTAGGACCCAGATCCAAGTGGACCCTAGAAGACTTGCAAAGGATAATCAAGGCTTTAGAGTGTGTTTTAGTTCATCTGAATGCTGAACAAAATGTTTTTAGATGAAATATAAAGTGAAAACAAACTGTTAAAAGTTTAAAATATTTAACTCAAGTGAGGAGTAGGGTCATTTTCTCAAAGACTTCTGTGGAGTTCAACTTTTCTTGCAACCAGAGGATTTTTGCATGTTTAAGCAATTTTAAAGCTCTTCCATTCTTGCTTCTCTTTTCAGACCATATAAGTCTTTTAGAGTTTTTTAGCAATTTGTTCCTTATTTTTGAAACAGAGCTACCAAATGCAAACCACACAAAGTTTAACACAGCTGCCTTTCTTGGGCATTTCTGAACAGTAACCTTACAGACAAATTCCTCACTTTGACTAAAAAAATGTATGCGATTTGATAATACTACCAAAACGCATCTGTGCTAGGAGTTAAAAAAATGTTTGTCGAATGGATGTTTCACAATATCCTGTGAAAGTTAACTGACAACTTAAACGAAGCCAAATCTTCTCATCATCATGACCCTTTCCATGTCCTCTTCACGCTTTGCCTTACTGAAGAAAATAAAAGAGCAAATCTTATCTTGCATCTGCCTGTTCTGCATATTTTCAGATGTCTCTTTGTAAGTTTTGGTCTGAACCCTTCACCCCTTCAAACTCAGTTTCTAATGCTGTCACACACGAGTGCTGTCGAGTGCTGAGAATATGCCATCAGCGATTTTTAGCATGGTGCCTGAAACCAGATGATGCTGATATAATATCCAGCTGAATGAGTCCACTGTTGTAACTCTGTACTAAACTGAAGTGTGATGAATGTCAGTAGCTGTTTGCAGTCCTCTGTTCTGTATATGATCTGTCGTGTTTACATCGTCTCGGCAAGGTGAGGTTTCTAAGTCATCAATTTCCTCGTTCTCTATTTGTCAAATTTTCATATCTGCCTTGATTGTTATGCGCAGCTTTAAGTCGCCTCCACACCCTAACGAGGGTGCTTGCTAGTGAAATAGTGGCCCAATTCTCCCCACGCCGCCCACCACTGAGGGTCTTCCAGAGCTTTTGTAATACTTCCAAGGCAACAGAATTTAACAGAAACCAGCGTTTCCCTGAAATGGTGAAGAACCAAAGCCTAAAAGCAGAAACACTATTGTTCATGAGAAAGATCTGCAGTTATAATGAAAAGGCTATAAAAAG
This sequence comes from Etia nguti, assembly GCA_015106755.1. Classification (NCBI taxonomy): domain Eukaryota; kingdom Metazoa; phylum Chordata; class Actinopteri; order Cichliformes; family Cichlidae; genus Etia; species Etia nguti. The sequence goes on from VUQG01017007.1 coordinate 118,079, forward strand.
TAAGCGACAGATTGCAAAAGCACTGGCAGCCCGTTAGATATGTTTGAGTATGACATGCTTTAGATTGGAATATTTGATCCTGACTCTTTGCAACCAGTCACAATCAGTTTGGTGAAGTCGAATAATTCCTTCACCGTGCTTGGGATTAGTGATCGGAACTGCTGGCATAAATCGTGACACATCTGTCTGTAATATCCGTCAAATTTTTTTTCCAACCTGGTCCTCCAAGGTGTTAGTCACTCATGACCCGGACAGCAAGAAAAAAAAAAAGGAACAGAGCAAGAAAGACCTAGAAGGGAGCTGATGAATCAAATGAGACACGACTTTGAGGAAAAGCGCTTGCATTCTGAAAACTGTTTCGAGAAAGCTTTCCAGGAACAGAGGGTGAGAGTTTCTTTGGCCATCAGCAAACTCCTCTCTGTGGTTGCTGCAAACCCAGTAAATATCTATATACTGTATAAGTTATACTTCTCTACCGTTAGGTGTGGAAAAAGGTTATTAAATATTTCTGTTTAGGAGTAGGGGCAGAAAGCAAATTCATGTTCCCAAATCATTTCTGAATACTGATGAGATTGTCATGGGTTTGTTTGATGTGGTGACTTATTGGTATTATTAATATTTTATTCTATTAGATTCAATTTTAACTGTGGGCTGTGGGCCAAACGATACTGGAGGAGGTGAGTGAGTCCTTTGTGCTGCTGTAAGGAAAAACGGGCAGGATAGTTGTGAAGTTGTTAATCAGGATTGTGGATATTTGTGTCTACATGATGTTAGTGATGAACCACCACGTTGTTGAAAGGGGAATAAAACTCGTCATTGGATGTTGATTGCCTTTTATTCTGTTCTCTCTATCAAGATGATCCCACACTTCTCCAATATCATTGCGGTTTGAGCTGTGGGGAGGCCAATCCATGCCTGACAGTGTTCCATTGTGTGTTTGGTATCATTTTCATGTTGAAAATGGAAGCCAGTATAAGTCAGATGGTTTCTAAATGGTATTACATGTGGGATCAAAACCTGATCAAACTTTCCCGCTATCATAATTCCATCAATTTTGACAAGATCCCCAGCACCGCTGGCTGAAATGCGGACAGAGCTTCCGCTGTGTTTTACAGATGGCTGTAGACACTCACTGTTGGACCTCTCTCAAATTTCACAATTAGATGAATCAGTTCATGAGAAGCACTGTTGGTGCTAATCTTCACCAACAATCTTCTTGTGTAATTTGGCATTCCTCAGCCTGTTTTCCCTCCTTAAGAGTAGCTTCTTTACAGTTGATATAAATAAATTGTTCTTACACATTGTTGTAAGTAGAGCTGTAAGTATCAACAATCCAATCGCTTATATATCAGTTACTTGGCTCACATTTTCTGAAACTGAGCACATAGATTCATGCCTAAGTAAAAGATCTGTACAATATGATCCTACACATCAGTTTTACTACTTATCTCATTTTCATTTTTCAGCAGATTGTGACACCAGAAGAGGAAAAAAATTGGCCACAAGTTTCGAAGAAAGATAGTACAACATTTTAGCTAGAACTTCCTAACTTAGGTTTCACTTTTACTCCAATTTAACCTTTATCAGCAAAGTGAAAAAAAATGCAAGCAGCTTTATGGACTCACAGAACATGAGAATTGCAGCAAGTAGGTGTGGGTTTTTTTCCCCTGTGCCTCTTTTTAACATACTTTCTGAGGCTTTATGTTTCCTGTGTAAGACATAATTACATGTATACTCTGTTACAGGTCCTTAACCAGCTGGGGTTATTCTGCTGCTGCAGTGATAAATGATCAGAGGAAGCAATTTCCTATGTAACATTTGTCACAACATTCACAGTATTGGCAAGTACTCAAGCAGCTAGTAGTCAGATGTCTGTTCAAACAGTGCCAAAGTGCTTGCAACACATCCACTCTTATTCATGAAATCATGTGTGTGTCCCTTGAAGCTTGCTGAGATAATGTCCCTCAATTAATTCTTTTTGCAGAAGTGACAGGCTGATTTGTTTTCAGGTGATTTGTTGGAACAAATAGGCTCAGTCATACAGTATAAAACAGGCATAAAACAAACAACGCATTAAGAAGCTCAGAAGCAAGAGCAGCCCGCCAGATCAAGTTATCTACTAGCTGTACATCTGCTGCACATAAAAAAGACACATCAGATTAAGCGGATTAGATCTGATAACAGTGAGTGAAACATCTTCTCTTCTCTTCTCTTCTCTTCTCTTAAATATAGATTATATATCCAAGGATGCATCACCATGACTTCCAGCCATAACTTTATCATGTCTGGACTTTAAATGATCACCTTTAACACATCCCAAGTATCATAAATATCATAAACAATGCCTTTGGGCTGATGTCAGTCCTAACAACAGACTAAAGCAATTTGTCCACATGTTGCCAGATACTGTCAGCGTTTGTGCGAAGCAGAATACTAGACTGTGATAAAATGTGGGCTGCACCATGAATACTAAACTGAGACAGTTTCAGAAAGCAAAGAAGCAGACACACGAGCAGGAACCTAATCTGGTATCAGAACAGACTGCAACAGCAGCACTGCATTTTTACTGATGGCCACTAGATGGTAATGAAGAGCAGACATCAGCTGTTGACAGGAAACGCTCAGAGAGTACATAGTACAGTTGTATATTTTTTTAAATTTATTTTTAAATTAAAGTATTGTTAAAATTTACAAAAATAAAAACAAACATTTAAGTCTAGTAAACAACCTTACAGTCAAAGCTTCCTCAGAAGTATACACGTCTGTAAAATTAGTTTTTTTTTGTTATAAATATAGCATACAAGTTTGGTCCACATTAGTGGATACAAAAAGGGTAATAAAAAAACCCAACTAAATATCAAGTTCTTTCAAGTGAAAACATAGAAATGTAACATGCCACGAAACTGAAATTAGCACATTTGTAAAGAGCAGCTCAATTTCTTTGGGTTTTGGGTCCCAGCGCTTCCAGCCACTCCAGCACAGTATCCAGTTCACCCACTGCCTTCTGTGCTGCCCTGTTTGCTTGTAGCTGCTCAGCAGAAAGAGGAACAAGGGAAAAGTGGAAAACAGGGTTAGATAAGAAAATGAATAAATCTGAAAACAACATGACGGGCACGTGTGTCTTTCAAGCAGGTGATACTCTTATCATATAAACTCATATTTTATTCACAATAGAACACAGAAAAAATATCAAACGTTTAAACTGAGAAAAAATGAACTGATTTTGAATCTGAAGGCGACAACACACGTCAAAAAAGTTGACACAGGGTCAACAAAAGGCTGAGAAAGTCAATGGAGGAACATTTTGCGACTAATCAGATTAACTGGCAGCATTTTAGTAACATGGCTGGGTATAAAAAGCGCATCTTAGAGTGGCAGATTTTCTCATAAGTAAAGGTGGACAAAGATTCAACAATCTGCAAAAAAACCCCTGCATCTACTAATTGTGGAATAATTTCAGAATAAAGTAAAACTGCTTCGATTATCTCGTCATCTGCAGTAAATAATATCATCAGAAGAATCAGAGAATCTATTGTGAATAAAAATTAGTTTACAAGATTTGGAAATCGTTGCAGTCTGAGTTTCCACTGCATCCTGGTTTTCTGAAGTGGGATTATAGATTTTGGTATTTTCCTCTGTGCGTTGTGTTTCTGAGTAGTAACCCATTTGTGTTTGTTTCTTGTAGAAATCCAAAACACAAAGTAACATTAAAAATGATTTGAAATAAGCTCTCAGTAGTAATTCAAGATATTGTTGACACATAACAAAGTGTCACAGGCCACTGCTTTTTCCTAACTAAGTAGGTTATATTAGGAAAAATACAACAACTGATCTTTGGGTGTGATTTTAAGATGTTATTGTGTGTCTTACTTTGATAAACTCAGCATGCACTGAATCAATTGTTCTCTGGGTTTCTTCTCCACATTGGCAATGCTATACACAGAAAAGCACAATTATCATTACAACCTATGACTGCTTTTCATGAAAAAAAAAGCACATTTTGAGACTGGAGAGTCAACTTACACATTTATGGATGTCTCTTCGGATGCTCACGAAAGCATTGGCCAGAGCGCTGGAGCAGCGTTGTTGCTGTGGCTCAGATGAGGCATAGTTGCTGAACACTCTCTCAACATAGAAACGCAGCACAAGACGCAGGAAACAGCATGTCTGACCGTCCTGAGGGGGACATGGTGAAAGTCAGATTCTAGCACCTTCCAAAACCTATCTTCAAAGCCCATAAATTGGTTAATTTGTGGAAGACACTTGTAAAAAAAGAAAAAAAAGAAAAGGGAAGCAAAAGTAAATATAAAAGGCAAATCATCACGACTAAGTGGCAACACAACTCAAGCGCTCACCTGAACATTTTTCATCAGTGATCTATCCAGAAGTTTCATTCCGATCTCGTTGTCTTCTGAAATCTATCACAAAAGAAGAAAAAAACAAAGGATCCAGTTACATCAACTTTCTGCCAGTTTAATCTGTGATATAAACAGAAATCCCGACGTTAAACTTGTGCAAGTTCTTGCCAGAGGTTTTGATTACATGCCCGCTCGCTGAACTCACCGCATTTGATCGTATGTGTGTGTAGTATTTGCGCAGCTCGTGTGTGTGAACACTGACAGAGCAGCTGTCCAGATGCAGAGTTCGGCTCTCGGCAGGTTCAGTCAGACAGCTGAGCAGGAGGAGGAAGGAAGCAGAGCAGCCGAGAAGCATCTTCATCCTGATGATGGCGATCTGGTGAGAAAGCTAACAGAAGCGTTTCGGTTTGCAAGAATTGTGTAATATGTAAAATTATTCTGTTTAACATATTCTTGATTTATTTAGAAGTTCATCACTGTTTCCTTAGATCATCAAAATAGATTAAAAAAAAACTTCAAATCCACAAATTAAAAAATACTTTATGAGCATATATAGATATATAAATGAATATTTGATCATTTTTTAAACAAAAAACTGTTTATAAACTACCAATATCCAAAATAAAGGCAACACCATGTCAAGTCCATCAGCTGCCATCATCATTGCCTAGAGAAGCATCACCTGTGTTCAGACTCACCTGTGTGTGTCACTCAGAGAGAGAGTTCTGGTGAAGCTGTGTCTCTGTGCCTCCATCCTGTGTCCTCTTATAGTGGAGTAAGGGGATTTCTTTTACCAGATATTGAACAGGTTAAACATGCATGGGCCTGCACAGGTGCATGCACGTGAATGGGTTTACAGGAGGAGGAAGTCCGCTGCAATTAAAGGAACTCCCGGTGATGTTTCAGTCTCTGATTGGAAGAAGGGGAAAAGGAATTATTGCCGATTTCCTCCTCTTTGGTGAGTAGTCCTGCCATTGTGAAGAAAAACTTTTACTCTCAGTGATGCGTGATGCAAATAATGGATGAGTAATAGCCGTTGCTAGATTAGAGTTTCATCATTAAAACTGAAGCTGCTGCAGTTTCCACATTAAGAAGTCACTCCCTCCATCAGCTTTTAAAGTCTGTGTTGTTTTAATGTGATATAATGTGTAAAAGGAAGTGTTTTGTGGCGATATAATTTTTTTCTTGTCTCTTTTAGATTTCCGACTGATTGGCATATCTACTTGCACGTTGCATAACACTGTGGGTGTATACTGGAAATAAAGCCTCTTGTCGACTCTTTTTACTCGAAGGGAATTCTGACATCACTTCAGTCAACAGGTCCTGATTGGAAATACCTACCAGACCTGCTCGCCAGCCTGTTTGACCAGGGTGCTTTTGGCATCTTCTAAAACTTCATTTGCAGTGATAGGAATTTTAAACAGGGAAGTCCAATGAAACTAGGAATACACTTTAAATGAGGTCAAGTAGAGACATTTAAAAAGCCACTAATGCTGCTCTATTGTATTCTCAATTCCACCAGATTTGCAGTCATGCAGTACTACCGCTTTAATACAAAGCCTCGGGAACAAAGTGACTTTTTCCTTACACTGAAACCGGCACTAACCCAATACAATAACACTAAAAATTGACAAAATTGCCAGTGTAGCCACGGTCAGTTTCTCTCAACCCTTTTTGAACTGTTATCCTTTGAAACAATTTGAAATGTGAAATCGTTTTTAGACATCTTAAAAGGTAAAATCATCAAGCATTTTAGAAACAAAGTGGATCTTAAATGTTTTCCTTGTAAGGTATCTGATGATGTATTTTATGAGAGTTTGGCTTAATCCGGTCATTCTTACATGCACATGGTTACTTCTGTTTGTGCTGTGTTGTGCAGTTTTGCAGCCTCTAGTCACTTCTGCTTTATTACACGTTAAACTGTCGCTGTCAATAAACACAGAATGGAAAAATCCTTTAATTCAATTGCGATTTAACCAAACATGCATGTCTTTGGACTGTGGGTGGAAATCAGAGCACCCACAAAAACACCACCCAGACCGCAGGGTCAACATGGAAACTCTACACCAGTGGTTCTCAAACTGTGGGGAAGGCCCCACTGGTAGGACACAAAGGTACTGCCGGTGGGGCGCAAAAAAATCAGTTAAAAAAAACAGTGAAGTGAAACTAAATGGAATGAATATTTTTGTATGAAGAATGAACCAAAGCAGTCTGCTGATGCTACTGTGTTGATGTTTTTTGTTTTAAGTTCTTTGTGAAAGGTTTGGTTGTCATATTTTTCATTTCACAATGCACCAAATGTTTCCAGTTGGTGGTAGAGGCAGGCCCTGCACGCTAGTTCAGCACGCAAACTTCTTTTTTTGAAAAGTCATGTTGTCCTAGCTCGTTTAGCATGTGGTTAACTGTTGTCTTGCTAAATAAACAAGGGCCTCTTATGAAAAAAATGTTTTCTGGATGCTAGCATATATTACTTCAGTACTTGTGTATACTGTTCAGCATTAATGTGAGCTTGTGTACTAATGTACTACTTCATAAATGCTGTCTTTTCAGTGAGCTCAGGCTCACAGGAGGTGGCACCATTTCTGGATCTTGTTTTCATAGGATTTTTTTCTTTGAATGTTGCAGCTTTAACTTGTGTTTGTGACTCAAGCATCAAACTGTGTTCACTAATGGTGAGGCCATGCTGTGATTTACACTACACTACACTAGGGTCTTGTCTCTTGTCTGGATAGTCTGACTTTTTATTATGTCACCCTGAGGAACAAATCTTCAGATTCTCTGAAATTTTACATTTAGAAATTATTATTCTTAAATAGCCATGTATATATGAGTTTAAAATGAGCCAGCGAGGAAGTGCTCAAACCTGTGGTTCCTGCCACTTGAAGTTAGCTGCGAGAGGAAGTCAAACTTTAAAGCATTAAAAAAAAGGCATTTTTAAGACCTGACACAAAAAGAAATATATATAAATATCCACCTGGATTATTGAGTCAAGGCCTTGGGTGGGTTGATTGACAGGTGTCCCAGCACAAGTAGCTGGAGCCCTTTAGCATCTGCTAGACCTCACCTCTGCTAATTGAAGTCACTGGAATGGACCTCTCCCATGTTGGTGCTTCTGGAGCCTTTTAATGGTTTATTTGAGTAACTTGTGGCTTCCTCTGTGGTACAGACCAACCCAGAATTTTGTGCTTCAGTTTTGTTGAGTGAATTATTAGTTTGTAACTTAGCACTAATTTGCCAAACCAAGCTTACTGGTGTTTGCTTATAACTTAGCACTTCACCTATATTTCAAATATGTTCACCTCAGTCTCCAAACAACCAACATGGCATCGGCCAAAATGCTGACCTTGACGTTATGGTGCTACATCCGTCTTTTATACCAGCTTTGGTTTTTGCACACAGCATTTTACAGATAGGCGGCACCCTTACCTCTTGTGTTCAGCTTCTTTGGAATGATCCTTTTATAGCTGGTCAGTTACTGACATGTTGCTTTTATCCAAAGGCTCATATTATTGTGAAACAGGTTGGGTTGGTGTCAACTAAGCAGAGAGACCAGTGAAGCATATTAGAAAAGAGAAAAGAGGAAGGAAACAGAATTTTTTTTATTTCAAACATCAAGCATTATCAGATGATCAAGGAGAACTTTTATTTTCCATTGTTTGTACAAAGCTTCTTTATACAGAAGAATAATATACAAAAGATTAGGGATAACAAGAATAAAATGACATTTTTACAAAGAGTATCTTGAAAATCACAGGCACATTTGGAACAGTTTTAACTACATGGTAGCTACATGGAGCTAGTTATTTGAAGCTAGTTATCTCTTTTAACTTCCACTGTGTATTTATTCATTCCCTCCGACGGCTGCCCCACTCTGTTGACCTATTCATGTGAACTCAACTACCGTTTATGTCTGTAGCATGTCTGTAAATGTCCCTGTGTTTTCAGGCTTTGCTCAAGCTATAGTTTTCACTTTTTTCTTTACATGAAGTTTTGTAAACAAAAAAGACTGATAAACTGCAACTACTACAGAAACTTAACCCTAAATGTCAGCATATCCACATTTTATGCTGATTTGTAGTTTAATGTTGGGACTGTCCAAAAAATGGCAATAGTTAAATTTGTCATCACAATTAAAAAAGCTTGAACCATCCAATTTTTGCAGTTATTTGCAGTCCCTCTTTCAGTATTACGGTTCCACAGCGTCTACTGCTGGATTAACACAATACTTTACAATGAAATGCACCTAGTACAAGGTGAGTCTATGTTTTCATGGATGTATGTGTGTGTTTGTTTGTATGTGTGTGTGTGTGTGTGTGTGTGTGGGGGGGGGGGGGGGGGGGGAGATTTTCAAA
>VUQG01017007.1:126808-165416 GCA_015106755.1 Etia nguti
GGTAGTACTTTGCAAAAGTCTTGAGCCATCCCTCATTTTTGTTATTTGTTATTTTGTTTCCAAGGAGCCACACTCTCTTGTTATTCTTTATAGTAGTGAGCAGGAGTTCTCCAAGATCTTAAAATCTTTTAAAAGTTTTTCTGGAAGTTATATTCAAAAGAAATAGGTCAAATAATCATGACCTGAGAGATGCATCTGACCCTTTAGTTCATTCACTGTTCACTGAAGCCTCATCAGAACTGGAAGAGTGGCTGTTAAGAAGCCATTCTTAATGAAGAAAAATGGAGAAAAGGTTAAGGTATGTCAAATTATACAAGAATGGGATCAAATATCAGTCCCAACAGGTCTTCTTTGAACCAAAATTTTGAATTTTTTTGTTCAAATTATGGTCAATATGTACAGAGGAGGTCAAGAAAGATGTAACACAGTGTGTGTCTGCAGCCAAACATGGCGGAGGCCCTGTCATGGTTTGTGGCTACATTTCAGCAAGTGGTGTTGGGGATCTTGTCAGATCAATTGACATCAATGATGCAGAAATGTACGGTCAAATTTTGATCCACTATGTAGCACCATCTGCAAAGTATCTGATTATCAGAAGCTTCATCTTTCAATATGACAACGATCCCAAACACACTGCCAGTGCAGTAAAAGATGCCAGGATAGAAAAACACACAATTAAACACTGTCAATCATGGATTGGCCTCTCCAGATCCCAGACCTCAACATTACTGAAGCAGTGTGGGATCATCTTGATAGGGAACAGACCAAAAGGCAGCCAACATCCAAGGAAGAGCTTTAAATGTCCTTTAAGAAGCCCGGAGAACAATTTCTGGAGACCACTTAAAGAAATGACAAGAAAGCACATTTTTCACACTTTCCTAGCAAAATATAAAGAAATGGCGCTTAGCTCAAGACTTTTGCACAGTACTGCATGTGCAAGCCCCCATGCCTTTAGGCATGGTTTTCCTAAATGACAATAGAGTGAAGAAGCCTGAAGCACATGATGACATCCAGAGGGATGGGAGGGTTCAGGTGATTTCCATCCAAACGCAGATATCTGAAAACAACAGAACAGGTATCTAATATGTCATTGGGATTTTAACTCTTTGAACCTGGCATTTCCGGACAAAATTCTTTTGTTCCTGTTTACTTCCTGTTAACACACAGGTCACAGGTGCAGCTCAGACAATTCCATTCTTTGGTTAGTGCTTAGACACGCATTATGACATAATGTGAAATACCTTAGCTTGGGAACCTGGCTCATATCACTCAGGTCAGCTTGCACGCTGTATGGGCAGATCTGGGTGCCATTGATGCCTGTCAGGAAAATACACAGTCATGAAGATCTAGTCTTCAAGAGCTCACATGTGCATATAATTAAGAAAATATGCTATTTTAGATTTGACAATTTGGTTTGTTTATTGTATAATTTGTTTCATTATAGCAATTTATGTACAGGAAGAGCACGGTATAGCCTGATAATAGCCTGAGAAGATAATAATCTTAAATATTATGCATGATGTGAATTATTTATCTAAACATGCAGTGCTTAGCATAAATTTTCAGAAGAAATCGCATCCATCTGATTTTTCTCTGTAATACAACACGTACTTCAGAAAAATAAGTGTTTCATGTTGAAAATGTACTAAAGTGTTACTGAGTCCATTAATATTAATACATTTCTAACTGTGTAGTTAAAAAACCCCGAAAACAAAACAAAACCCAGCAGCTAATTCTGTATTTTTAACGTCTTCTTTCCAATGGTCTGGAAGAAGATTGCATTGCGTAAGCCCTTAAATTATTGCGCCAAAATAACTAAGAAATATATTTTTAAAATAATTCCAAATACATTGGAACAAGAGGAGATAAAAAATAAAATATGTCATGTCATGATGATTAACTTCAGTGGAAGTTGAAAAAAAATGGCCTGAAGCCAAAGTTGTTTTGTAATCATGACGCAGAAACAGGTATAACAGAATATCCTGAAAAAATACTTTCGGTTTGTGTTGCACACTGATCAAATTACAGCTATAGTGTCAACAGACTACACTAATCTGTCTTCATTAAAGTCGGCATAAGACACAAGACAATCAGGTATAATTAACCAAGACAATTCACAGCGGTTAATATATGGGTTAAAAAGGGGGGTTTGAATCTACTGGATAAATAATCTGTGAGTGTGACATTACCACACCACCAGATCCAAACAGAAACGGGGAGACACGGACAACGCTAAGACCACATTGAGCTGAGAAGCTCAGGTGACCTGACACAGCTCCACTTTGCTGGAAGTTACATGAAGAGCCCTGACATTCAGCCCACATTGAGACAAACTGTCTATTACTATGCTCCCTAGATGTGGAGGCCTTGCTTCAAAAGCACAATGATGAACACTCACTGAGACAGACGTGGCTGCTGGTTACTTACTCTCAATGCTGTTGTGGTCGAGATGCAGGTGCTCCAGGTGACCGTTGAACAAAGGAATCGAAGCGAGCTGGTTGTGGGACAGTTGCAAGTCTAGCAGGCTGGAGACATTGAACACATTCTTGGGAACTCCTTTATCACTCAGCTGGTTGTAGTTCAGCCTCACAAAAGCCAGGTGAACAAAGTTGTCAAAGTAGTTTCTGAAAAAAAACAATAATAAAGATTCTTAGTGGGAATAATCAACTTTGGGACAATGCGTGCACCGTATACTTGCTTTGGGATGTCATCGATACGGTTCCTATCCAAGAAAAGCTGCACGAGGCTGGTTGGTATACTAGTAGGCATCTTCTTCAGCGTGTTATGAGCCAGGTTGAGCTGCACCAGGTTCTTCAGGTCCCTAAAGCTGTTCTTACCCAGGCCACTGTCACTCAGCTGACAGAAAAGACATCACATATTTGCTCCACAAATGCTAGAGATTTAGTTAGGCTCCATACATGTCTAGATAGCACAGTGTTGTAACAGTGAGGTTCACCTGGTTGTGATACAGATCAAGCATAGTCAGGCTCCCCATCTTGTTGAAGGCCCCAGGTGGGATCTTGGAAATACGATTCCTACTAAGGCGGAGCTGTTCCAGAGTTTCTGGGAGGCCTGAAGGGACTTCATTAAGCTGGTTTCGTTGTGCATAGAGATACAGAAGTGCTGGAAGCTTTTCAAACACCTGCGTGAGAGATAGATGCAAAGCAACCATCGTAAAGTGATTCTATTTCTTTAAATCCTGAGCACTTATAGAGGTAAACTCCCTGACCTGCTTATCTATCCGATGAATACGGTTGTTTGCCAAGTTGATCCAGCGGACCTCAGAGGCGTTGAGGAAGGGCTCCGAGGTTATCTCAGAGATGTAATTGTTCTGGAGATACAGGTAGTGAGTCCTGGATGGGATCGCTGGGATCACACGAATGTTCCGGTTCTCGCAGTTGAGTGCATTCGGGTAGCTTGGGGAGCAAAAACACTCCCGGGGGCAGTCAGGAAAGATGGACGGTGGGCCCAGGATGGGTGGAGGGAAATCTGTTGGTTCCTTGGGCTCAGGCTGGGGTGGTACAGTTGGGAGACGAGCAGGAGGCTTTCTGGGGGTAGCTGGGCGCCTGGTGGGCTTCTTTGGCCGAGGTCTCTGTGTGAACACTGCCCCCAGTAGGAGGAGCAGAGTCAGTGCAGACAGGAGTCTCGCACCAGCCTTCATTGTCCTAGGAAAAGCATGAAGTGTAAGTAGCAATTTCTACCGACTCTGCAGTATTCCCGGTGAAAGGCATTAAGCTAAAGGAGAAAGATGCTTCAAAAAACAAAAAGAAAAAATAAATAGTTCAATACAGTACAATATGTCCTTTTGGTGCTTCTTTCTCCATGTGGGTGTAATGACTCAGCCATGTACAAACCCTCCTTTATTCCTACAAGGCTACATTTAGTCCAGGGCATTCATCTTATCTCTGCTTTTACTAAAAATATCAGTTAGTTTGTATTTCCCTTTGGAAAGTTTCCACTTTCAAGCTGGTTGCTGTTCGACCAGTTTTAAGAGGTAGTTTTCAGGGTTGAACTGAGTGAAACAACATTACCAAGGCCTACATGAAGCAATGCTCACCTGACTCTATAAAAACATTGAAGTTTAATGTTATATACCAAGACTGTCCCACACCCTACCTTAGGAATTGCTCCCACACTTCTATTGCAGTTTAAACTAATGGAAGATGGACATGTGTAGCTCCGTAAAATAATCTGTGTTTGAATAGGTGAGATCGTCTGAGGAGGAGCCATACTTCCTTAATTTGATTAAATTCAAGAGAATGTAGGGCAGATGCTGATACAGGAAAGGAGCGCTTATGAAAGGTTTAGGGATAAAGGCACTATTGTAAGCATGGGTCAAGAGGGGAGAGCTGTGTAGAGAAAACAAGCCTGGAAGGTTAAAATATGTCAACAAAAGGGAGGCGCACTGGAATGAAGCTCTCGTGAACTCAATATGTATTTATAGCATTTTATAATCAGTGTGTGTTTAAAGTTTCACACCAGGAAGAATTGTTTTTTCTGTGTGCCTGAGGAATTTTCCAAAGTTGATTTGAAAAAGGAATTTCCATTTTGCATAGCTTATCACATTGATCTTACAAGGAGTCATCTTAGGCACACCCATGAGCTTGCATTTCACCATGAGAGGACAGGGGAGGTGATTTTTACATGTTCGGTAGCTGATGGCATTTAAGAATGTAACAAATGTGAGCAAATCGGTTTAGGTACAGTGCTGTGAAAAAGTATTTGCCCCCCCGCCCCATTTGTCACACTTGCATGTTTCAGATCATAAAACACATTTCAACATTAGACACAAATAGCCAGAGTAAATGCTAAATGCAGTTTTTAAATGAAGATTGCATTTATTAAGGGAAAACAAAAAAAAGCCAAACCTACCTGGTCCGGGAAAATATTCTGTGGACTAACAAGACTCGTTGCATCTGGTGTAAAACTAACACAGCATGTCCCAAAAAGAACATCATACCACCAGTCAAACATGGTGGCGGTAGTGTGATAGTCTGGGTCTGCCGTAATTGATGGATGAATGAATTCTGCTCTCTACCAGAAAATCCTGAAGAAGGTCCAGCTATCCGTTTGTGCCCTGAAGCTTAAGCTCACTCGGGTTATATAGCAGCACAATAATCCAAAACACACCACAAGGTCCACCTCTGAATGGCTCAGAAAAGTACAAAAAAATGAAGGTTTTAGACCCTTGAACGTGTCTGGAACAATTCTGAAAAGAAGAGTGTGCTCGAATTACTCCACAGCAACATAAGAGCCTCATTGTCAGTTAGGGAAGGGAATCAAGAATCAGTTCTTGCAGAGAACTAGTTCCCAGTAGTTCAGTTTCTTGGAATTGTTGGTGTGCTTGAGTGTAGATCACGATTATAGGTTCCAGCACTCCAGCAACAATCAGCTGATTTAAGTTCACATTTAGGAGGAGGAAAACAGCGGCACAGTCTGAAGCGTGGATATGGACATTACTTTTATTTTTATTGCACAATGGTAAAGAACATCTGCATTATGCTGCTAACACAACTTCAGGTTTTTGCAAGCACCTGCACAGACAGCATGCTAACGCTAAGCTAGCCAAAAACACAGAGCGATGTTAAAGCTGAGTATATGCTGACCCCAGCCCAGCAGCCAGACCCTTAACTTCTACAGGTAACAAACTGATGAGCAGTTTTTACCTGTTAATGTTTCTACAGTAGAAATCACTTTGGCGATTACTTTAAAGTCTCTTTTTGCTGGTTTTCATCTTTGCTTTGTGTTGTCAGCATTGTTTTTGTGTTCATATGTCTGTCCTCATCAGGATCAGGATTTGTTGTGTGTGGGATTGTAGCCTGTAGGTGTATATTGTTATGAGACAATGCTTTTCAGCTCATTTTATGGAAAAACGCAAAAGTAATGTAAAGAGTGCCAGGTAGGTTTGGATAACTAATGAGAGAAGCCATCATTTAAAAACTGTATTTTGATATTAAAATCTGTTTGATGATCTGAAACATGTAAATGTGACAAATATGCAAAAACATTAATAAATCAGAAAGGGGAGGAATACTTTTTCAGAGCTCTGTATGTGGACAATGAAATTACTTCAGACTGAGACTGAAACACACACATACATGCTGTTGTTTGGCTTACCATTGCAGGTATTTACCCTTCAGTGAAGCTAATTCACTTTTCAAAGTGAAATGATCTTTGTCAGGCCATGGTAACTGTGCGCTAAATAGTTATTCTCTATATTATCAGCAAAGCCCTGTAAATACGTATCACAAAGATTTGGAAAAACATAAACTCTCATCACAGATGCACCATTTGTTTCCAGCGCTCTTTCTCTTTGCCTTTGCCCAGTTTGATGTAAATCATCGGGCAGGAATGAGCCTCATATCTAAAATGCCTGAAATAACAAATCTGAACATTTCTCCGAGAGCATTCCCTGGCACTGCCCTTCATTTTCCCTCTCAGAGCCTTGCAACCCCTCGTTTAAATCCAAAGTCAGATTTCCTTCCTGTCGCGCTGCTGTTACGACCAGAAGTTTGGCAAACAATTAAAGACTCGGTGTCCACAATGGCTGATTCACCAGTTTGTTATTTATGACCTCAATGAGTTAATCTGATCGTTATCTGCATGAGAACAATACTTAAGACGGTAGGACAGAGATCACTACTAGTACAGGACACAAACACAAACACACAAAAACTTTAAAACAAACAAAATCTACTGTGACTTTGAACTGGATCTGCATATTTTAAACATCAGAGACTTTGATCTTACTGGACTTGATGAAGACCATGTGGAGAGGACCTACTAAGTGGTGGTATTACGTCCTCAACAGCTGTTTGCAAGGTTAAAAAGATATATGCAAGTACTGGTGAGATAAAGGTTAAACATTACTAAAAAAATAACACATTCTTACTTTACTGTTGATATTTTTCAGACAACTAATCATATGTTTATGTCCAGCTATTAAACAGTTTGCTTTATATACATATATATCTTTAAACTGTAGAATTATCTGGTTAATGGAAAAGTAGAAAGTCATAGGATTAGTGTGAGTTTTAGGATATATCTAAAGCATTTCATCCTCAAAAATTTTCAGTTTCATAACGCCCTTTTCATCACTGATGATGAGCTCTTTCCAACCTCTTTTTTTTTTGGCAGAACAGCCCGTCATTCCTTTACCAAAAAAAGAAAGAAAGAAAAAAACTAGTGTTTCATAAAACCACTTTTTAAAAAAAGCCCTGACTAAAAGTTGCATCATCCCCCATTCGACTTCACTTATCTGAGTCAGATATCTTTAAGAAAAAGACCTGTAACTGTGACTAAGCACAATAATCACAAAATTTCTCTAAAATCTACTGTATATTATATATATATATCTACAGATTTTTTTTTTACATTTAGAAATACACAAACTCCAACTAAGTGCGCTCTTTGATGGGCTAACAAAACATGATAAATTTATTAAGAAACCAAACGACAGTAGTTAGAATGTAAACATAGCTGAGAGCAGAAGGACGAGCATCAGAAATCTGAAAACTGTCATCCCCGCGTCTTTGTACACATCACCATCAGCCAGCTCCAAAGTAACTGCTGTTTTTCTTTTCAAATTCTTCACACACTTCACAAACCTTCTTATGTCAGCACATCATGTGATTGCACTTTTTTTTCAGTGCATGCTTGTTTTTAAACCATTTCCAGAACGTTCCATTTCAGCTTTTGAAACTGTTGGTTTACACCCATGTAGGAACTGCATCCATCTGAATTCACCACAGAAGAAGCCAAAAATGTATTTGTGCACCGCCTTTAAAACCCCCAGGGATCCATCTGATTGCCAAAAGTGAGCAATATGGCATTTCTTTAAAAAAAACAAAAAAACAGCTAAAGCTCTTCTAGTCTGCATATTTTCACTTGCAATGCAGTGGCAGCTCTCCGTACTCACTAATGGAAAAAGATGAAATCAAGGTGAGCGTGCAGTAGCAGAGAAAAGCAGCAGAGTCACAGTGTATGGCAGCTCCCTGGAGGACAGAGTACCACTTTGTATGGCAAACTGTTTCTATAGAAACTCAGCAGCATGGCCCAGCTGTGCCCGTGCCAGGATTCCCCCTCTGTCCATAAACACTTCCCTCACTGCCTCTCCTGGCTTCTCTGTTTCACACACACACACACACACACACACACACATGCACAGAATTCTGTCTGCATTCTTACCTTTACTCATCAGGTCCCATCAAAAACAGCCCCCAGTGGAAACAACAAATAAAGGGTCTTACCTGCCTCTGGTACCTGCCCTCTTTTGTCAAGTCACAAGCTTTGTGTCTTTTCTTCTCTCTGCCTCTCTCACTCTTCTCCTACCCCTCGCTCCCTCACTCCCTCTTGCTCTTCCTCTGTTCCTCTGGTCCCTAGCCCTCCCTTCCCTCTCTCTCCCCCTCTCTCTCTCCTTTGGTGGACAAGCCTGCCTGTTGGGTTTGTTCCCTGGCTTCTTTCCCTCTGAAGGTCACAGTGGTTCTCCCCCCCGCCCCCCTTAGCTTGGCTCGGAGCCAGAGAGATTTAATCTTAATTCCTTCTGGTAGACCACCGGCTCTTTTATGTGTCTGAACCATTGTACAGTTTGTTATTATTTTGTTTTTGTCACACTATATGATGAGTGCGTAGATCTGAGAAAAAATTAAATAACTAAATACATAAACACCAGGGCACCATGACGTGTTTGCATGCCATATTTGTGTGTATGCAACAAGCCTGAGTTTCTGCATCTGAAGTCTTTGAGAAACAAACACTGGACCTCTGCTAGGGAAAGCCCAGCTGTAACTGCATCTCTTCTTTGTCTCCCACCCACCCCGCCATTGTTTAGATGACTGCACTCAGATCCAGTCATGTGCTTTTCATTAGAAGCATCTCTCCGCTGACTCCATGGCATCTTTTCTGTGTCAGTTAAATGTCCAGGAACTGTCTTTTTTTTTTCTTTCTTCCCCCTCTAGTGTAAGTACACAAAAGCAGTCTGATTGTCGAAGTCCAACTGTGGAGTGGAGGGTGATGTGATGGGCCTCTCAGGAAGTGGGGCTGGTGGCATGAAGTTTAGGGTCTGTGTGTTTGTGTGTGTGTTTAGCTAATATGTCACCGGGGGTTTGGAGGTGGACATGTGTTTGCTACCCTGCATTCCTGCAGAGTGAGCTGCAGCTGAACGATAATGAGGCGAACATATGTGGGGATCTGTCTTTAAGACACATGTACACACATGCCTCCTTTTCCCGCCGCACTCCTGTCTCCCACTCAGTCAGTGATTATGATACAGAGTCGGGTCAAACATCTGGACCAGACTGTTCCCAGCTAAGGAAGGAGAGTATACTTTAACAAACAGGTCGCAAGCAGCAAAACGGGTGTGTGTAACAAACACGTCATTTTTTTCTTTATTTTCCCCTCCCATCTGCTCTGCTACCATTTACATGTGAGAGCTGTTTAGTGACTCAGCTCTAATCAACGTCAGCGACTTAATTTCTGTGTAAGAGCGTTTTTTTTGTTGTTGCAGCGTTCGAGGATGACATCATTGGAAACAGCTGCTCATTAGCAGCACCAGTCCAACATTTGTTTAATGTTTCATATATCATGGAAATAACACAATAACCAAGAAGTTTACAATGAACATCCACCCATCCATTTTCTCCCTCTTATCCAATTCATGGTTGCTGGCGTGGGGGTTGGGTTGGAGCCTATCCTAGCATTCTTAGTGTGAAAGGTGGGGTACACTCGGGACAGATCGCCAGTTTGTTGCAGGGCTTAAATTGAACAAATTCTAAATTAAATTAAAGGCTTTTTCTGAATGAGGTAGCCTGCTGCAAATTTCTCTTGCTGCTGTTTGGCTCTAGACCCACACTAAATGTGACGAAACTGGTCTGCGGCTGCAGTGTTCTCTACACAGAGGTGATCATCCGTGAAAATAGGAAAAATCTACTTGTTAACTAGGCTTAATGTTGGCATGTACTCATACCCTACTATGTGAATTGATCACCATTTAAACCATGACTGCAATAAAGATTTGACTTTAACAGAATGATTAGGAAAACCACTTCAACTGATTCTGTTTTATTTATATAGCACCAATGCACATGTCATAAGGTGCTTTGTGTTTTACGGTAAAAATCCTACAATAAAGAAAAAGAAATAAAGAAAACCCCAACAATCACACAACACTCCCACCACCAGCAACACCACCCACCCATGAGCAAGAACTTGGTGACAGTGGGGAGGAAAAACTCCCCTTTAACAGAAGGAAACCTCAGGGAGAGGTGAGGGGCAGCCATCTGCTCTATCCGGTTGGGGGTGATGGGAAAGAGAAGTGGGCAGAGAGAGAGACAAGCTATGGTAGAGAGATTAATAATAACTAATGACTAAATGCAGAGTGGTGTGTATAAACACACAGAGTGAAAAGAGATGAGTGATGAAGAAATGCCCACCTGGCATCATCCCACTTTGGTGTTTGCATTTTGATTTATGTTTAATAAGCTATCTTTGACTTAAGTAAAACTCTCGTCTGGCTTCCCTCCATGCCACCTACAGTACCTTGAGCTAGTTTGTGAAGCACCTCGCTCATTATCACCTCTTGTGTCTAAAATGGTGATTCTTGTATTTCCTACAGTTTCATAACTGTGCTGATGCATGCTCGCCATCTAAATACTGACCTGTTTAGACACCGTACCTCTGCATCATTTCTTCTTGTGTGTATCAGAGCTTAAGCAGCCTTGAGGATCAAACTGTGTGGTTTTGTTTTGCATGTGGAAACTGAGTCACATGGCCTGTGGAATGTAACTGCTTGGCCTTGCAGTGTTCAAGTACAGCCAGAGCCTGCACAGAGGTGACTGGATGTTAGGGCTCTCACTTTTTCACAGCTGAATTCAACCTGCTGATTCCAGAAGAGGGGTGTGTATAATGCCAGACCCTTGTCTTTACAGTAGGAAATCTTTAAGCAGCACTCCTTACCAGAGGTATCACGTAATGCAGCAGCTGTTTTCTTAGCAGATGGATAGAGTGAAGCAGGCTCAGCCCCAAAATGACTTGGTGTGTATAATAATGTCAGAACTTTCCAAGAACGGTCTGTTCTGTCATCTAGAGAGTGATTTGGATGATTGAACTATTTGGTTTAATGGAGTTGCACATTGGTTTTAGCCAGAAATGTTCCCAGAGGAAGTCCAGTGAGAGAAATACTAATATTCTCCCAAACATTTACAGACAACTTTCTTTTTGCTGCAACAGCAAGATGATATGAAATCCCTTTAGGATAGCATGTTTGTATATTAAGCTCTGAAGGCCACACCCTCTTTCTTATTTTCAAAGCTCTCATTCGCTTTATGACTTTTTTTGGCAAATGGCAAGAGTTCATAATAAAACTGGGGTTTTATAGAAGTCTCTCTGTGTTTGACTTTAAAGGATTCATGCTAAGACAAATCTGGCATCTCATAGATCATTTTCTGATTGCAGAAATTATTTTCTAATACTCATAAATAAACATTGTTATTGAAACAAAGTAATGTTTATAGAAATATGAAAGAAGGATTTTGGTCATAAACGCTGAACTCTCCATGCTAAGTGTCTTCCTTTAGGGCTTTAACAGTAAAGCGTGCAGTGGCAGTCTACCCTATAGGATAAAGTCCCAGCAGGTGTTCATCAGCTGGGTAATAAATGCATTATCAAGTAAAAAAAAAAAAATTCTTGTTATATTATTGATAAACTTAGCGTCATTTATTGCTAGTTAGGACACTTCCGCAAGTTCACGATAAAAGTGAAATAAAAGTTTAAGATCACGCTGAACACCATCAGTGAGTGTGGGTCCCAAAAACACCCGATGAAGCATTTCATGATCTCAAAATGTATATGAAATCATGAAATGACACGTTTTGGCTGCGGTAACACAGTAATTTCCCAAAATTGAGGTCAGATCTGGTTTATGTTATCCGATGAATCATAGTACATAATACATTAATAGAAAAAGTAGTTCCCAAGTATGACGTTAAATAAAGGATCCTCCTGCGCAGTGAAGACTTCCAAATCAAAAATCATGTTGCATTCAGTCAACATAGTCAGACTTAAACTCACAGACTTCGCTCCCATTCTGAATCAGTAATTCAGGAAATCCTTTCTTAGTTTTTGAAGCAACGTGTTAGTGATATTTTCCTTTAAATGTGACTAAAAGATTTTGTTTGTGTCACTTCTTTGAATATTTGAGCATTACTCTAAAATACGATGTATCTTTGGAGACTTTGATACCAGAAAATGGCCAATTGGGCCGTGATAGAAGGAAAAGCGGGGTTATATAGAAGTCTTGATCAGATTAACATTCTCCAAAATGTTTATGGTCTGCCTTGACAAGTGGCTACAGCCTGAACATGCAGTGTCCTCGTGTAATCGAGCACTTAAGCATAGAAAAAAGTGCACGTATGAATGTGTGAATGAGGCATGTTGTGTAAAGTGCTTTGAGTGCTCAGGTAGAGTAGAGAAGCACTATATAAGAACCAGTCCATTTACCGTGTACAGTGTAAACACACACACAAACAAACAGTAAGATGGTAGTGGTTGATCTGCTGAATTGGAGGTTGCAAAATGATTCTCTACAAAACCAGTGGGTGATGCCAGGGTGGCTATACAGTACTTACCCTTTCAGTCACAGCATGTGACGCATGGGTCTGATCAGGTGTAATTCACAGCTGGGGGTGTTTAAATTCCTCAGCTAAACCAGTGACAGCTTTCATAAAAACAAGCAGCTCTGTTCCATAGCTGCGGTTCAAGCATCTTGTTCAGTCTTATCCCTGCTTTCTCACTTAGTTTGGGTTTTCTGTGAATTTTTTTTTTGGTCCTCTATAATTGATCACAGCACTTTTTGAGAGAAACGAAGTACCCATCGAATAATTAAATGTCAGTGTCTATCATATGCTGTGTATTTTAATAGCGCTTTGTTTCCTCTAAATCACTAAAACACTACTTTCGAGTAAGAGCTTTTCATTCTTACACGTGCAGTTTACATTGTAAACTGTGGAGGATTACTAAGAATTGCCTGTCTTATGAGACAGAGACAGATGAAAGCAGGTTTCTCATATTCTGACTAATGAGCATTTCTAAGCAAGAAATCCAGCTGCTGTTAGTGTCGCTTACGTGTTTCTAGCTGGTGTATGTTAAAGCAACAACACTGTGAAAGCTGATCCTGACACTGTGCAAAGGTAGCCTTCACACTGACTAACATTATGCACACTGTCTCAACATGCTAAGAAATCTAAAGCTTTACACAGCTGTCATTGCTTGGGCGCTTGCTCTGCTTGAACTTGTGGGCTGGCATGAACAGGCTTAATATCTGCATTGGAGACCAATTTTGAATTCCAGATGGATTCTTTTAGATAAAAAAAAAGCCCTCATGTAGTTATGAAGTGTTAGTGTGATACGGGTGCTACAGCAGTCTGCATGTTTGCACATGGCCATACTGTGTTGGGTACGTCGCACGTGTTTCTCATATGAGGCTGCGTAGGTTAAACAAGGAATGTCTGATACACTTCCCATAAGAGGTCAAATTCTGCTCACACATAACACACGTATATCATATTCAACCTGGACCCTAAACCTCACATTTAACACCTTTACCCACTCAGACAAAGCAACCTCAACCCCCATTCCACCTACTGTCTCCCGTAATGTTTAGTCAAGACGATAATGAAAGTATCATTTAGGTAAATATAACAGGAAAACCACAATTGCTAAGTTTAATCTGAGTTGTACTGCATTACTAGTTGCCCAAATGTGGCTCTGAGAAGATCTCAGATTGTGAGAAAACCTCAGGACCCCGAGTTATAAACAATACCTTTCAGTAATATGACAACTCTGAAGACTCTAATCATTTATAAATGCAATAAATCTATTAGATCACTAATTTTTCTGAAGCATGCATCTTAAAAATAAATTTAAAAAAACAAAATATGCTGAGACTAAAACTCAAATTTGGCATTTGTTCGAGCAATGTGCTATTACTCATTTCTTTGGCTGAAGCTTCCAGGCTCACTAGCAGAAGACTTTATAAAGATTATGCGTTCCCCTCCATTTTGCTGAGGCTCATTACTGTAAGCTTATGGCCATTCCTATTTGTGAAAGTGTCTCAGTAAAAAGTAATTGCTGCCATAAGTAACAGAAGAAATTCTTACTGCACTAATGCACATGTAAGAGAAGGGACCCTTTAAGGAAGGACAAGACAGCACAATCAGCATCTGTGTGCAGTTTTATGTGTGTGTGTCTGTGTGTAATGAGCGGGCTGGAGGTCTTAGTCCTGCTTGTAAACAGGCCTGTAAATGTAACTAACGGCTTCCTCAGTCATCTCGCCAAAACCACAAGACCCATGCAAGTCTGCACTGGATTCCAAGCTAATATCTGTGCCTAGCAACAGACTCTTCACACAGCTGGGCGGTTCCCATCAGCTTTATATATAATTACTCTATTAGTCACTATAGGGGGCTGGCATAACTGCACATTCATGATTTTTCCTTAACTGTTTAACACAGATTTAAGGAAAGTGGCTTTATGGGGAATTGTGGGCAGTGACACAATTACCCAATTCACTATCCTGCGAGTACTCTTAACAGACAACCTGCAGCGCAGCTATGGACACACAAATCAGCCAGTCTTTTACCTAGAAGATGAATACAGACAGAGGCGCTGAAATTTTGGTGACAATCCGGCTAATTCATTGCCACCAATCTCTGGCTTTTTCTGAGGAAATATTGGGTTAATTTACTTCTCCAAAGCATTCCCTCACTGTTAAGACAACACAAACAGGGAAGAGCCGTGAAACAAGTAGAAGAACACATGACAGAAATTCTAACTTACCCCAAAATCTTTCAGATGAACTGGAAAGTCAGTCATCAGCCAGAACTAATGGCCCAGTGAGTATCTAACCTTACTGATGTGCTGCTTTCTGAATGGGCCAAAGCCCTAAAGCTGTTTGCACCGTGGCTTAGTCAGCTACGTTAAACTGCCATTTAAATAACCCATAGCTTCTCTTCTTTCCTCATTCTGTTGTAGATGTGGACACAGCCAAAGGAGGACGAGCTTTTAGCTAATTTTCATCAATTTGACAAAAAAAAAAAGTATAACTACAACAGAGGTACCCATCAGAGATATTGTACTTTCTAATTAGTTTATATTTTTAATTAATTTTGACTTTTTGTTTTTAATTCAGTTTAGTTTCAGATTCCAGAGTGGATTTTCTTCTCTCACTTTCATTTTTATTTTGGAAAATGTTTAGTTTTAGTTTATTTTTTTATTACTATCCGTGTTAGTTTTAGTCTTTTTATTTGTTATTGTATGGAGGGCATATGCGAGAGGCAATATTTTTAAAACTCAGTACAGGTATTGCAGTAAAAACACAGAACCTTTTCAAAAGCAGATGACTCACAGTCTGCAAGAGACGTCCATGAAACCCTCATCAGTGAGGCATTTGTAGTTTAAGCGTTTTCTATTTTTACATTTGAGATAAAAATGTTGTTTCATATCTATCTATCTAATCTTATTTTTAGTTTAGTTTCAGTTAACTGTAATAGCATTGGCATGCAACGAACTGTGGTCTGAGCTGTCAGATACCACACAGCAAATGTTTATATATATTATCTGAAGTAGCGAGACAACATTCTGCGCCAGTGCATTGCCATTGCTACCCATAGTTTCACCGCAACAACAAATAACAATTAGAGATAACATTAGTTTCCACATTGTTCACACATTAGCAAAAAGCCCCATTATCACACTTCCTGCACACTTGATGCAACACTGTCATTTATTTCAGTTTTTGACTGTGGAGCCCGATGACTCAAGTTCAATATTAATTCTCCTCGGCCAAATATCTATCTATCTATGTGCGCTTTTGGTGCTAATTTCTCAACTATTTCCGGTGTTCAGTTGCCAGCTGTCTCTCTGTTGTTTGGCACTGGGAACGTGGTGTAATATGGGTTAGAGCCAGTGAAAATGAACTAAGACAGAAAAATCTGTGACTATAAAATCAACACAAACAATGTCATGAAACTCTGTAGCGCTTTGAGAAATCTTGCTTCAAGGCTTCGGAGTCTGTTCCTACATAAACATATTTTTCTTAGCAGCTCAAAATCAAGAAGGAGAACAGATCAGGAAGCAGCTGGTAACCATCCAGAAATATTTGCGATGGTAAAACAGATCATTGACGGCAGTGAATTAAATCTGAGATTCAAAGAGGCGAGTTTTTCCAACACCTGACGGGACAGTTTTGCGGGCAGGGGGATGTGATATGTGAAGCGTCCTGAGCTCTGTAGTTCTTTATGTTGCTGTTATGACACCACAGGGAACTTCATAGCAGATTGTTTTGACTGGTGGTTTCCAAGGCACAGTTTAGTTCAGAGGAGAGGAATGGTGAGAGCCTTAACGATTTCACCAGCCAGAGTTTTGTTCTGCTGTAAAGATAATACTCCTGACTATGAATAACGTCTAAACTAACATGAGCTTTCAGTCTCTTTACAAAATTTAATACTTATTCAAACATGAAACAAAAAAAAAATTTCAATACACAGAGCTGCTTTTGTATTTTTCCAGATCTATTTTGCAATCTTTCCGCTTTGTTTAGGTCATCTTTTGAGCAAATCGTTGAGTCTGGAAGTAGAAAAGGGAAAAATTACACATTATTTTGCAGTGAAGGACAATTATCACATCAGTGACTTGCAGTCAATACACCAACAACAGCACCTTCAGTCGCTGATTCTTTTCTCAGTGGTGTTCCAAGTAGCCTTTGGGGCATTAACGTGTGCCATCTGGCTCCACAGTGAGCTCTTCTGTATCTGGCACTCTCACAAACCAACACCTGCACCTTCTCAGATGCAGGTGTTGGTTTGGAGACACTATTAATGGCTCACTCTAACAAAATATGCACCATATTTTAAATGTGGTTCCCCTTAAAGTGCAGTTTCTTCCAATAAATATGTGCCTTATTTATGATCATCGTGCTTCATGGTTCGGAAAATGAGGAATGCATCAGAGGTCTGGTTTAAGTGTGGGAGGGCGAGTGATTTATAGAAAAAATAAGCTAAAAAAAAAAAAAAGAGATTATTGCAGCAGTTGCTCTCCATAGGTCATTAGTGCAACCACGTTATTACATCTGCCAAGGAGGTTGCAGTATGTTCAGTACCATTTTGTCAGGTTACAAGCAAGAAGCTAAAGGGAGAGGTGGAGCGTGGGCAAAAGAGGAAGCCTCTAAGTCCTGTTGTCATTGCATTAAGCACTCTAATCACTCACAGTGATTGCATAAAAAAGATATTTATCAATACACTGATTTTCCACTCTTTATTATTAGCGCATTAGCAAATTTGCACATATTGGCCTGTCACAGCTAATCACAGCTGCCAGATATGAAGTTAGGTAATACCTCAGCAAGATCTCTATCAAAATCAGCTTTGATACACAGATGAAGAACCACATCTTAAAAACTCTTTATATCACCCACCACTTTTGCGGTATGAAGGAATATGTCAGAGAACAGTCGATTATTGGGTTCAGTGATGGTGTGCTCTCACTTTCAAGTTAAGACCCGTAGATAGAGTGCACTGTATTGTTCTTATTATAATTATAATGCTTTACAGTATTTCCAAAGGTGAATCTAAGGTTATCTTATCACAGAGCAACCATGTTTACACAGGGAGGAGATTGGGCTAGATGGATGGGTCAAGTAAGACCATAGGAAGTCCTATATATTTAAACCCAACTTTTGTGACAACAAAAAGAGTAAAAAGATCAAAATATTTTCTGCTGATTGGTAGGACTGCTGAATGCACTGACATCTGTAAAGTTTCACAGAAGATAAGGGTGATTATTTGATCTCCTGAATATGTTAACAGTATATAAGTGGAAATTTGGGGAAATAACGCTTTCATTTTTTATAACAGAAAGATGAGAGGACTGATGTCACTTTAAATATGTTGATGAACTACGAAGCAAAAACAAGGGAAACAAGTGGAAACTATTAGCACAGCTCTGAAAAGACTGTTACTCAAAATAAGGAGGTGATCAAGCACATTTTTGAAAATGTCAAACTGTTACTTTAGGACAGCATGATGTGGTTTGTATTGTGTTTACAGTCCCTCAACAGCAACACAGAACCAGCAAACTTTTTCCTTCACTTTGTCTCCTTCCACCATGACTTCATACGTAGCCAGCAGACTGCCGGCTGGTTGTCACTGGAACAAACTTGCACACTCTTTTATGGTTGATGCTCATCCCTCAAAGGAACTCTGTGTGAGTGACTCCTGACTCTGGTAAAAATGGGTCCAGACATTGGACAAGTATGTTCAGACCATCAAAAACAAGCAGCGTTTGGAAGAAATTGTATCACTGGGAAAATATGGTAGTGGATTTAGTGAGAAAAAGACAAACCCAAGTACTGTTTGTAAAGTTTTGAGTACTTGTATTTAAGTATTATAAACTTTAATAATGATTAAAGTTTCATTTTATTGACTTAAAGAAATCATGTCGTGTGCTGTTTTTTGTTTTTTCTATCTATCATAGTTCAGGTTTTCAAATCTTAAAACAAATGCTTTGCTTATGCTAAGCTGATCTTTCCCACTCATTTTACCGAATTAAACAGAATTTTTATAAAACTGATGATGCACCTATCTCAGAAATTATCTTTGTCTCATAATGATTGGAAAATGAAGGAAATTACAATTATGAGAGTTCTACTTCGCTGTCATTAGAAAATACTTTTCCTTTATCTTAGATTATTAGTAATAGTTGTATTAATATTTGATACTAGTCAGCAGCATATAATTCACTGGGGAAATACCAAAATCGAAATTATACATACATTGAGTCCTGATTTGAGTCGATGGCCTTGTGTTTATCTTTACAAATGTAACTCCCACACAGTTCTCAGTATTCACTGCAGTCAGTGACAGAACTAGAAAATGAAAGGTATTATTACACCCACTTTGTCAGTGCAAATAAAACACCAGCTGCCTCAAGACACTAGTTTTGCACCTATTGGCATCTTTACATCTTTTCTTTTGCCTCACTGAAATCTATACTAATCAAGGTTATTCACCACCACCAGCTTCGATCAGCTGATAAGACGCATAATAAACAGGGAAATGACAACAGAGTGCAGAAATGCTGTGCACAAGTGGCAGTCTACTTGCAATAAGTACTTCAGTGCATAACTGGAGGCCATTTCGAGGTATCGAGAAACAGCCCAGCACTGAGGTCTTCACTGCATTTGTATTCTGTGTTTTCCTCATTAGGCACTGTTAGTTCCGACAGCACTGTGGGAAGATTGAAAAGTTTACATAGACAGTTTGCAGTTATTACATTGCTGACATCATGTAGCTGCATAAAAATTCAATCACAAATTTTATACATACTGGGGTTTGTTTGTTTTTTTTCGTTTTAGCTCCCTAATTTTTTACTACTATTTTCATCTGCACTGGCTTTGCTGCACTCTTTTGGGAGTCATGTTGTTAATTTTTACATAATAAAAAGGGTGTACTGTGGAATGCTGTTTGAATTGCTTGTACATTTTTTTTTTAAGAAGACGCATGTGATATATATGTATATTTTTGTTTTATTTTATTTATTATGGGAATCAGTTGTTGACTTGAGATTTAAAGAATCTAACATTAAAGAAGTTTACAAAATCTTCAAAGCATGCTTCAGGTCATGTTCATTTTCCACCCGGCTCCACATGTAGACTGGTGTGGCTGTTAAACAGGTTCCAGCTAACTGAGTCAGATCCGCTCCTGGGAAAGCTACTGAATTTTGCCATTCATACATGCTTCCTTTGCCCAAGGGCAGCTCAGTTTAACCAGAGCACATCGTTCAGTAAACTCAAAAATGAGATGGGTTGTCACTGTTCCTATTCACTAATAACACACAGATGTTTAAAACCTGATGATGCAGAACTTGGAAAAGAGAGAAAGCCACGAGGCTGCAGTGGTGGTGTAAGAAAGGGTTTGATCAGAACTTCTGTCATTACCAATAAATAACACGGGTTTAGGGTTAAGTTCAAGCTTTGCTATCTTTTGAAGCTCAGTTTTCCTCTAACCACCACCACCTGGCTGCGTATCTACATATTTGAACACATAATGAAGAGTCTTAGACTCTTCTCTGGTTTTAAGCTTTAAAGCTGGGCTGCTAGAGTTCACATTATGAGCTGGATAATGAAATGCTGAGTCGTGGTTGGAGTTTTGATGGTTTGACAGTTACATAGAGCACCTCTGTGTTGATTTTGTTTTCTAAATGTGGAGTCAGACGTAAATACGTTGAAGCACTCGCAGGCAGAACACCCAGTCGGGAGGCAGCTGATGGTAGGATATTTTATTTCCATCCAATCGTAGAAACTTCATCTTGGAGTAAGACTGAGGTCCCACCTCTCTGCAGAAACTGGTCACATTGAACTCTGTGGTGAACAGACAGAAAGGTATTTTTATTTTCACAATCTTTATTCACCAGAGTCACAACCATGTGATTAATGGTGTCTCGCCAAGACATTATAGGTACTAAGCCAATCTGGAGAGCTCTAGTTTCACACCATGTGCCATGTGTTCATCACGTTCAGAGATCAAAGTTAACTATGCAATCTGCAGAAATCCGTCTTCTTCCCATAGAGTCTGCATTTACCATCTTACAGGTGCTGCAATAAAGACAAAGACAGAGGAAACCACAACACCCTCTTTATATTTCTCTGAGCCATTTCAGTAGTAAAATGTCTCTCAGGCCAGAGCGTGCGCTTTGGCAGGCAAAGACTGCAGTAGCAGTCAGGCTGCTTGCTAGACGATGAGGTGTATGTTATTGTGGAAGTATTTTGCTGTCTGTCTGTCTCACTGGTACACAGCTCCACTGTCTGCTGCACCACATATTCAGAAATGAGAGCAAACTTGAACGCCTGAACCAAAACTGCGTGCCAGTTCTCTGCCGCTAAATGGTCATGTGAGTCAGGTTTTGGCTGAAAAGTCAAAAAAATCAAACTGATGGGGAGCAGACGGAGAGAGAGGAAAGCGGAGACTGAAGAGGGGAACAGCATGTGCTTCTGGCTCATCTGGCACTCTTACCTTCGAATCCATCACAGATGTTGTCATACCACTCCCCTCACTTTTTTTTTCACTAGCTCCACTTTCCACACGTCTAACCAATTAATATCCCCTCGTCTATTCTTACCTCCACCCTCCTTTCACTCCTTTTCTTTCCTTGTCTCTCCTTCTGTACCTCTTCTGCCTTCATACTTGCCTCACCATCCAGCCCCTCCCATGTCTGCTTACAGCAAGGAGAGCCGCCCATTTTTAAATGGGATGGGCTGTGAAAGCTTTCCACATTTCTTTTCTATTACAGCAGGGTTTTGTCTTGTTGAATGGTAACATGTATGAAAAATTAGGAGACGTGAAGTCAGTAACACCTCTACAATGTTCAGCAAAGGTGACACCTTTGCTGAACATATAGCCCTCACCTTGTATTTTATTGGCCTCCAGGTAGAGGTACTGGAGGGTGGTGGGGACTGTGGGAATAGCAGTGAGTTTGTTATATGAAAGGTCCAGCTCCACCAAGCTGGAGTGGTTAAAGACCTGCGGGTGGACCCCACGGTTCTGCAGGCCACAGTGACTTAGGCGTAGATACTTAAGGTTGAGAAATCCCTCAAAACTGTCCTCATCCAGTCCAGTGAGAGAGTTGTTTGACAGATAGAGCTGCTCAACGGAGGGAGGTAAGTGCCTGGGAATGGTTGAAAATGAATTCTCGCTGAGGTCCAACAGGTTCAGACTGACCAGACCTAAATGACACAAGTCATGCACACACACAAACATGCAAAACTTAACACTGACGCTAAAATAGAGCGAGTTTTAGGACAAAACATTTACTAGTGAGATGAACAAACATGTAAAAAATATTCTTATCTTTCCTGGCAGTGTTAAGGTACAATACAAATTTTTTTTAAATTACTGAATTATTTTTCTGTTTCTTTTTTTGTCAGCAGGATAAGGCTGAGCTTTCTCTTACTTTCCAGTCATATGTGTTCAAAGTAAATTGTGCATGAACAAACAAAAGGAAATGACACATTACGCTACCTCTGAGGTCTCCATCTGTGATGGTATTCAGTCTGTTTCCCTGCAGCAACAGCAGTGTCAGGCTATGCAAGTTCTGGAAAGCTTCTGGGCTGATGCTGCTGATTTGGTTGTAGGCCAGTCGCAGCTGTTTGAGTCCAGCTGGTAAAGCACTGGGCACTGAACTCAGGTGGTTGTGGTTAGCAAAGAAGTACCACAGCTGGGTCTGGCTCTGCATAGAGTCCTGTTTCAGCTTGTCGCTCTCCAGTTGGTTGTTGTCCAGAATGAGCCATCGAAGCCCGGTGACGTTGGCCAGCACAGAGGAGGACAGGGTTGAAATGTTGTTGCCCTGATAAGAATACAATTCACTACCTGAGGAAGTTTGTCATTTAACACTGATGAAAAGCATATAGAATATATTGTAGTGGAAACTGAGGCGAAACCTCAGTTGGTTCCAGTAGAACACCTTAAGATAACACATGCTCACTGTCCATGTCAGTGTTTGTCCTACCTGTAGAAACAGGTATTGAGTTCTGTCCGGCAGGCTGTCGGGGATGTGTGCCAAGGCTCTCTGGTCACAGTAGAGTGCTGTGGGCCACTGGATGGGGCAGTCACACTCTTCTGGGCAGGGCTGCGGATTATTAGCGCGGAACCAGGCTGGATCCATTCGCCCCTGCAGACTCAGCACACTGGGCTCACCTAGCAGGCGGTTAATCCACAGAGGAATGCCCCCATAGTCCATATCAGCTACAAATATGGCTGAAGCAGACTGAAAACCACTCAGCAGAAACAGGAGGCCAGAGCACAAAAGAGCCATGGACATGGCTGGGGGGATATGTTATGCTGTAAATGAAACATTAAGGAAAACCTGAACACCGTCATAGATTTTACAAGTAGTTTTACAAGTCATGATCCGTACGACTACTTAGGAAGGAACAATGTGTCCATAAGCCAAACCTGGAAGTGTTAATTTTGGATGGTCTGTCAGACATGAGAGCTGCATAATAAAGTCTAGGAGGAGCCTCAACTCTATAAGCGCCGAAGCATCTTTTTTTTTTCACACTCATGTGAAAAAGAAAGTTTTCAAAGGATTCTATGCAGTAATCTGAAAAACTGAGCAAACTCCATGAATCAGTAGCTTCTAGAACCACATTTAGCAGGAATAACTTGAAGCAAACATTTTCTGTATGACCTCATGAGTCTCTCATAGTGTTGTGGAGGAATTTTGGCCCATTCTTCTTTACAGTGTTGCTTCAGTTCACTAAGTTTTGCATGCATTAATTTATGCGCAGCTCTTGTGAGGTCCTGCCGCAGCATTTCAATCGGGCTGAGGTCTGGACTTTTACTGTACCATTGCAACACTTTGGTTCTTTTCTATTTTGGTTGTTCTGTTGTAGATTTGCTGGTGTACTTTGGATCATTGTCCTGTTAAATGACCCAATTTGGGCCAGGCCTTAGCTGTCGGACAGATGGTCTCATGTTTGACTCTACAATACTTTGGTATACAGAGGAGTTCATGGTCGATTGAGTGATTGTTAGGTGCCCAGTCCCTGTGGTTGCAAAACAAGTCCAAATCATAACCCCTTCATGAGGTGTTTGTGCTGATAAGCTGTGCTTGGATTTTGCTGAATGCAGTGGTGGACTTTGTGGCTAAACATCTCCACTTTGGTCCTGTCTGTCAAAATGACATTGTTGCATAAATCCCTTTCAAAGCAACCCTTCTTGTTCAGTGTTTTCCTAATTGTACAGTCATGAACTTTAACATTTAACATACTAAGTCTGACATGTAGCTCTTGAGATTTTTGGAAGTTCTCTAACTATTGCAAGGTCAAATCGGGATGGGATGTGAACATTACTTCCTAAACTGCACTGTTTTTATGAGGAGCCTCAAGGAGCCACTGGTGTGACAGTTCATGCTTAATCCTGTTCTATCTGTCTCTGTTAAATTCACCAATCTAATAGAAGTGTGTGAGTGTAAACTTCCTGAGTGTTTCTTTAAAAAGACTTGGACATAGAATAATTATTGTCAGAGGTGGCAAGTAATGAAATACCAATACTTGTTCATGTACTTAAGAAATCAGGTATCTGTGTTTTACTTGAGTATTTGTTTTCCTGACACCTTTTTACTTTCATGCTGTTTACATTGTAACAGAAATATCTCTACTGTTGGTATCCATTACAGGTGCTTGTTGCATATGAAGAGATGGAAAAAACCCCCAAAAAGCCAAAACCAAAACAAAACAAAACATAATTTATGCATCTTTTATAGCACTATACTCAGGGGATAATGTGGGTTGGAAAGATCTAGATAGCATTTCTGGTGTTAATATATGGTGATATGTTGTGCTCACAGTACCTCAGTATCATGATCCTCACTTGAGATCAAGGAGCAAAAATTGAGTAACATGGCAGTTATTTTGAAACGCAATTTTTCTATCAACTCAACAAACATCAGCAAACACACAAATGGTCTTGTGTGCACTTTGCAGCACAGTAAGTCAGATAGCCAAAGAAAATTGTAAGAAAGACAGGAGAGGAAAATGAGAGATTACATTTAAATGGAAATTTGAAGCTTACATATAATATGCCAGTTCATTTTAGAGATTTTTGAACAAATATTGGATCTATACATGATGTGTTGCTTATTAAATTATGTTTTTCATATTATGGAAAATCTTGCAAAAACAATTTGATCTATATTTTGTGTTATTCAAAGGTTGCGTGAACATACTGGGCAGTTAAGTGCAGGCTACACTGGTTAGTGATGCACTAGTCCAACACGACTAGTGCAGAGCAGCTCTGGTGTTCATGGTCAGTGTTAGAGTATAACAAGGGTAGCAGACAGTAAATTAAACTGATGAAATTAACTAACTAGTTTTTACCTTTACATCAGTTTTGTAGCATCTAGGGTTGGAAATCAGCCACAATAGTTTGTGAAACATCGGCTGACATCTTGATGAACTGGGTTGTGTAAATCCACAAAACCTAGCAGCAACACTAAGCTAATCACAGCCTGCACGCCAAAAAAAATCTACTGGAGATCACAACAGGAATTATTGTGATTTGTTTCTAAATGATTGTTTTCTCAGGTTGCACCACTGTATCTTAGCTTAGGGTTCCCACACCTACTAAATCCCACGTTAACTCTTGACTTTACTCATTTTTCTGTTTACACATGAAGGCAAAGTCACCCATCTACAACGAGGGCAAGAGCAAACAGAGCCAGTGTTTAAGCACATTCATTAGAATTAAAACTTAGGTTGAAACAAAGTTTGCATTCCTGTTTACTAATATCATTTTATTATTATAGTTATACAGCACGAGCCTCAGTTTCCTAGCTAAAATAGCTGGCAGAAATATCCCCAACCTCAGCTACTTTTATGTACCTTGATTACATTTCAGAGCCAGTACTTTTTCACTTTTACTTGAGTAAAGAAGCTGAATCAGTCCTTCTGCTGGAGTAAAAAGTATTTTTTTAATGCATGCATCTGTACTTGTACTCAAGTGAAGCGTGTGCTTTTGCCATCTCTGATTATTAAACTGTTCAATGTGAAAATGAGTTACTTTTATCCATCTGAAGCTTCAAAAGTTAAAGATAAATCTCTGTGTGAAATCGTCTGTGTGAATATTTCTCTTGCAGGATGAAATAAAGTAAAATAGAATAAAATGAATGGACAATAAAGTATATGGCACAGTTTTCAGTCACCGCATGTGCAGATTGTTGCTTTTGTGTGCACATTTCCTTGAATTCAAACTGATTGAATCTGAGCGAGAAGAATAAAATTTCCTACCTTCACATAAAGTGCACAAGAGGACAAACACACACACACACACACACACACACACACATGCAGACACACCTACACACACACACGCAATTACACATCAAGTTACCGTATAAGATAGCAATTTGTAAGAAAGGTTTGCAACATCAGGAAGTTTGACTTGATCTGCATGGTTGCAATGTTGCATTTGCATTCCACACTTACAGTACGGTCTTACAGTGGAGCGCTGCCAAGAGATTTACTGTAACTAAACAAACACACACTCTGATTTTCATCATTTCCAGTTTTGCCTTCAATGCAGAAACAGGAAATGGAGGCAAACTAGAAACTAACCGCAAACTTACCTGTTTGTTCAGGAGATACAAACGGAGACAGGTTGTCCTAAATCCCCAATGATGAAACCCTTGGGATCTTTGAATGAGTGTGTGTCAGGATGTCTGCATGTGTGTATGTTTTCAGGCTACCGGCGGCGTATGCCCTGTCTGACACATTCCTCTGCTTCAAACGCTACCAGACCTCCTTCATAAACTTCCCTCACTCACTTCTTCCATTCCTCTTCTATTAGCCTGTAGTAACAGCGGGACATTTGGTGGAAACCTTTTTTGCCTGCAGAGACGCACAAAAAGATCTGAGAAGGTACGCTAAAGAAGCACAAGGAGGGGGGGAAATGAGAGGAAACTGGATTTGAATTGATCAGCATTCAAATTGTATATGTTATTGTTCCTCGAAAGAGTGTGTTTGTGTTTGTGTGCGTGTGTGTGTGTGTGTGTGTGTAAATGTGTGTGTGTATCTGTGTGTGTGTGTGTATGTGTTTGAAGGAAAGAGCTTCTTGAAAACAGCTGACCAAAAGAGAAGAAAACGATCCCACATTCCTTTCCTGCAAAATATTACTGCTGTGCTGCGAGAGAAGAGGCAGTGGGGAATAAGCAGGCAAAGTGGGGACGCGATCTCCTGATCACATCATGCAAAGAGCTCCCTCTAGGATAAACCATGGAAAATCGCAATCCTTAATGTGGGCTTCAAAATGTATTAGAGGTGATGGATCATTTCCTTTTAACCATGGAGAAATACAAGAACATGTTCTTTAACCAAAAATACCACACCTAAACTTTATTTTGACTGTGTGGACAAGTGTAACAGATTTTAAGTGTTCATTCTGGTCACACCATTGTAAGCTGTTATTAAGTTTGTAAATCACGGTTTGCGACAAGCCCAGTGGTAATGATGCTAGGTAGGAATACGATCGTCCACGTTCAATCTGCGTTCAGCAGAAACTATCT
The DNA here is from genome assembly GCA_015106755.1 of Etia nguti. Lineage (NCBI taxonomy): Eukaryota > Metazoa > Chordata > Actinopteri > Cichliformes > Cichlidae > Etia > Etia nguti. The sequence continues at coordinate 153,917 of VUQG01017007.1, forward strand.
ATGATCGGAAGTCTTTGCCACGCAGCTGCTCTGAAAAGACAAGAGCCACACAAGCATGACCAGATTTGCCTCCTTACGACTTCCGCTCAAGATGAAGGATTACATTTTGACACACCTCAGAGGAGAAACCCTGCTGAAAATGATCCAGAGGTGCATGAGGAGGTGATTTTGAAGTTGATATAAAACCCTGGGTTCTAAGTTTTCTGAAGTTAATGTTTCAATCGCACCTATATTCACCTTTATTCTTTATTGCCTTTTATTTGTGTTTATATTTAGTTAATCATTAGTGTTTCACTGTTTGTCCCGGTTCCAGTTGATATTTATTTACTTTAGTTTTAATCCCCGTGTTTTGAAGTTTAAAAATCTTGTTTATTGTTTGCGGCTCTTTATGAACTTAGTATATTCCTCGGATATCTGTTCTTGTCATTTTTGTTACCATTGACATGCAGGTTGGTTCTAGTTAGTTCCCTTCTGTGTTCCTTGATGTCCTACTGACATCAGCATTTGTCCTTTGCCTTTCCATATTCCCCTATCTGGTCCTTCTGTTTTCCTGTGTCGAATCAGTCTTATCTCCTCGTTCAGCTATATCTCCCTTGCTGTTTCAGATTTTCATTTCCTCTGTCATTGTGTTTTAGTTTGTATTCTATCTCTTGTTTCAGTTTTCATGCTTCTCCAGCATCCCCCGTGCCTTCTTGTCAAGTCTTTGAATCTGTGAATCTGTGTTTAGTTATTTCCTGTTTTATTTTGTTAGTCTCTCGTCTCTTGTGCGATGTGTGTGGTTTTGGTTCCCTTGTCTTGCTTCCCCAATGAGTTCCAGCTGTGTTCCCTGGTGTTTCCCATCTTCCTAATTACCTGTTGTGTATTTATTGTCTGAGTCTTGTCTGTTTGTTGTTGTGTCTTCTCCACATGATACTGTGTTTCTTTGCACTGTGCTCCCTGTGTTTTTCTCCTAGATTTTCTCGTAAAGTAAAGCTGAGTTCGAGTCTTATCTTCTAAGTCCTGCACTGGGGTCCACTTCCTGCCTTCCACTCTGCCAAACTGTGACAATAACACTGTGTAATCACAGTGCAAAGAGCAAAAAAAAACCCAAACCCCAAAACAGAAGCTCAACATATTTTTTTTTTATCTCCTTTCTTTTAGAATAGTACAGTTATAGTCATGACTTAGAAAAGCTCACATTGCCATTTACACTCACTATATTTTAAGGATTCCTGCAAGTATTTTTAAGTAATGACAGTGGAGATATTTAGAAAGATTAAATACTAAATGTTTTAAAATTTCACTTTGTTTAATGAAGTGCTTTTAAACTAGATACAAATAATGTCGCACATTATTCATCATAATCCTAGATTATTATAATTATCACTATTAGTCAGACTGTGTCATAGTTTTTTTATGATGTGATGCAATAATCTACAATGAGACAGTCAGCTCAACAGTCGTCTGTTGTTTACAGTAGGATCATTACACAGTTATTGATGTAACCACTGACAAAAGGTATAATGTCATCGTACAAGTGTGAATCACTCTGAGTTTCTTGTTTAATTTCCTCATTAATGAGTCATCGTCTTTTGTCCTTGCCAGCTCCCATCCTGTTTGTGAGTAGATGCACGTTACCATGTCTGCGTAAGTCTCAATCGGACTGAATGTATGATACAACACTGTGACTGATGTTTTTTGAATGTTTTTACTTTGTTCATTCTAAGCTCATAATGTTTTTTAACCTAGTTTTGTTTTGTTTGTGCAATTTTTTTTTTAACACTGTCTGTTTAACATGTTTATTTTAAAAGTGTTATCAGCTGACCAGAGCATAGTTTGAGCTGGAAGTTGTGATTCTGCTTTCCTCTTTCTCACCCTTCTCTTTGATTGTCTTCAACAGCTTCCTGAGCACATCCTTAAATTTCCTTTCACTTACACTAGAGGGCTCTCTTTCCTCACATATCAAAAGCATTAATTCCACTAAATCACATATAGGCCCATTTGAAAGATGTGATTTATTATCATTGTGGAAAAAAATAACCAATTCAAAGACTTCAGATGAATTATGATGTGGCAAAAGACTCCTGGTTGTTCTTATAAGACATATAACTTTCTTTTGGAGACATATTCTTTCTTTTAGTATTACAATTTCCCCCAGGTTTATGGGCTGAAGCACAGTGTTGGACTCCAGATGTTGCAGCTGGAGTCCAAGATGCGGGCAGCTATGCTGAGTCACCAGGACACCGTTCAGTACAGATTTAACGCCTCCGTTCTCAGTGTGACACAAAAAGATTTAACACTGGTTGAAAAACAAATTATGCCAAGATGTTAAGAAGTTAAATGTTTTTTGTTTGTTCTGTTTTTTGTGGCTATTTTTGCTCAGGCCCGTACTTATAACATACTTCCTTAAAGAGCTTTGCCTTTTATCCATAATAGAAAAGGCTGAGAATCCTGACATGGTGCAAATTTAAACATCTGTTTATGATTTATGGTTTATGTGGAAGTGTGTGTGCACGCATGTATCTATATGTGTGTATGTGTGTGTATACATCTGCTTTCTATTGCATGGTTTTGCTGCCCCTGTGCCCTAGGGTGCCATGGTTCAAGTTACCTTAAGGAGTCCCTTTGTCCAAGTAGACCATAACGCCTTGAAATTCAGAGTATTTTTATTAACTGTACATTTCCTTCAGTGAGTTTTTTATGCAGTGTTTAGAACTGTGCGGAGGACAAGTTAGAATCAGCTATATTTGAAGTGGAGTGCAGTAAGTGAGGAGATCAGGAATGCTTGAGAAAAGCTGTTGATGCTGCTCGTGTGAGTGTGTGTGTCATTAGGGATGAGGTAAAGCATGTAAAGGTTAAGGTTAAGGTTAGTGTCCAGGAAATGAGAAACACAGAGATGTGCAAACTATGCAGTTTAAGAAAAAAACGCATCACATGCTGTTACTAACTTACAGCGTAGTGAATCTTTTATCGTCTCTATTGTTTTATTATCTTCTTCCATACTTTCTTTTTAAGCAACAAGTAACCCATAATCCCAATATCACGTCTTACTTATCAGTTAAACACTGGATTTTTATAATTAGTGCAAATTTAAGAGGGTCGCATGAATCTCTACCTCAGCCAGCTGAGAGAACATCTGACTGCCATACGTATGTAACGGAGCACTTTGGCTCATTTTAAGCAACGAGCCACAAACAAAGTGCGTTTTTCCTGTTTGACTTCATGCTGGAGATAAAAGAAATTAGTGTGTTGTGCGTGTGTATTTTTGCAGTTACTTCTGCCTGGTGTTTGGCTTGTCTGATCTCTCTTTGTCAGTGTTTTGGTTTCTTGGTGTTTCTTTGGTTTTTTGCACGAGGAGAAATTAGCAGGCATTCCTGTGAAGAGTTCACAGTCTGAGCTAGAAGGGTTAGGTTCTAGCTCAGTGCCGCTCATGACCCAGTTTGGACACAGGCGGGACATGGGTGGGGGTTGGACATGTTTCCGGCTCCTCAAAGTCCAGTTTACCCTTTTACTTTGAAGACCTTGAGTCATTTCCCTCACTTTCAAGGGTAGCTGCTGGTAACCTCGAGAATGTGTCATACTGTGTTACAGAAAGGTTATCTTTGTCTCACGCATGCACACAAAAGTCACATGATTTTATCTGCCTAACAATCTCATGAAAGCAGATTTCAGTATTTCAAAAGTTATTAACCTCATTATGCTTGTTTATGGTTTGACTGTTAATTATCAGTCTTGTGTGAGAGTTCACCACAGTTCACGTCACAGGTGTTAAACACAACTCCTCAGATGTTTTGAGAGAAATATTTAAAATAAAATAAATAATTAAAACATTTTACAGAAACAAATATGACTGCTTAAACATTTTGCCAATGCTACATCTGTCTGTGGATGCCTGCAGACAAAAAAGAAAGAGGAAAGAAACTTTTGGCTTAGATGTAATGCAATGTGGACATCTGGTCACCCTTTTCTTCCCTTTTTTTGATGCATAAAGCTTTTTACTGTCAGATGTCGGACACAATGGCTACAGGAAGAACAGCCGACTCGAATAACATGTATAAGGCACAAAGCCAGTTTACACAGCAGAATTTCTGGTGTTATTTGATCTGAGATACTTTTTTTATGACGTATTGACAAGACAGCTCTTTGATCACTTGCAGAGATCCTGTCTTTTACTGATACAGTCTTTGGATGAGTTTCCAAAAGCTACGTAAGTGGATTACAGAATTAGCATTTTGGGAAATATGCTGACTTAAAAAAAAGAATCAGAATGAATGTGACATCATGTGCAGATTGTTCAAGAGTTGCTATGTTAGATGTGATGCAGCCAAAACAAAGCTTATTCCTTGACTTGTTGTATTCGTGGAGGTTGCTCACTCTCACGACAACCTGCTTGGTCAATTTACATCTGACCAAGTCAAGAACACTCTCAAGATCGTAGGGGTATCGTTGTCTACATCTATAATCGAGAGGCGTCTCTATGAATGGAAATACAGAGGGTTTACAACAAATCACTGGTTCCACTCATGAACACGAAGCCCAGATTACATGTTGCTAGAAAACATCTAAAGGAGTCGGCACAGCTCTGCAAACAAATCTCTGGAAAGATGAAACTAAGATTAAGATCATTACCAGAATGATGGAAAGAGAAAAATCTGAAGAAGGAGAGAAAAAGCTCATGACCCAAATCATACCACATTATGTGTCAAACATGGCGGAGGCAGCGTTATAACATCGATATAGCTGCCAGTGGAACAGGGTCACTAGTTTTTATTGATGATGTGACTGGTAATATAAGCAGCAGAATCATTTTGAAGTGTACAACGCTATACTCTCCGCTCAGATTCACTCAAATGCTGCAAAACTGATTGGATAGCGCTCCACAATGCAAATGGATAATGACCTCAAGCAAGCTGCAAGAACAGCTGGGCAAAGAAGTGGGATACTCTTCAGTGGTGAACTAAGTCACCTGATCTCGACCCAACAGAGCATGCAAGCATTACAGTTACTGAAGACAAACATGTCTGTAGAAAGATCCACAAACAAGCGGATGTAGATTTTCATCAAATATTAAACACACTCCTTATATTGAAATAAGTAGTGTGTTCAATGTTTATGTTAGCTTGTCCAATTAGTTTTGAGTCTAAAAATGGAATACTATGTTTAAAAATGGCTGTAATTTGTAAACAGTTCATGCAAATCACTTGAAAAAACCCTTCAAAGTAAAACTGAAATTTTGAACTTTAATCACACATTGACTGTGTGATCCAGTGTGGTGGTGTGCAGAGCCAAAACTACAGTCTTTCTCCCAACAAATTTTGGACCTAACTCTTTGTGTCTTCATATGTTACAAAAATCTTTCCCTGTATATAGTTAAAGCTCAGAGATTTCATCATCATGTGTAAATATATTATTTTAGTGAAAAATTACGCATCTTCCAAGCTTACATCAAAGGAGGAGAGAAAAAGCGGGATAGAAAGAAGAGAGAAAAGTTCAGAATAACCAATGTTTGAAAAGATGTGGAGAGGGCAGAAAATGAGTAGAAACACTGGTTCTTATGGACACTGAGTTGGAGAACACAGAGAGGCAGGAAGAGGCCCACACTGAGACCAGACAGACAACATAAGGAGACTGTCACACATGGTTTCATTTAACCCTTTACAAGATGTAAGCTTGTTGTAGAAGAGCGGAGAGAGTTGGGTCCACCCATGTGAAAAAAAATCAAACAAAACTTTTGTATGTAGGTTGAAGGGCATCTAGGTTTTGTCTTAAAGTTATCTTATTATGTTTAATAATGTTTAAACCAACACCTTACACGATACAATACAACACCAGTAAAACACTTGTCAGCACATTGATGCAACTACAAAAGAACAAAAGAAGCACATGCAAGGTGTAACGAGGTTTTTACTGTGTACTATTACAACAAAACTGACCTGTGCTGTACTTCTTTTTCTGCATCGTTTCCCCGCACAGATCACAATAAAACCTCCCACAGGTGTGTGCTGATAAAGGTATGCTTGCTTTGAGTTATTCCAGCTGTAATGATGACCTCCTAAAAAAGCAGCAAGAAGAAACAACACAGCCAATTATCCAACTTTTCATTATTCCAAATTACACATTGAAGTTGGCTGGTGAGCTTCTCACCTGCTAACAGCACACCTGTGATTTTATGTTTGTAGCTGCAAAAAACTACGATAACAAAACTTACACTTTTTTTGCAGTGCTACAGCTAAAGTATATGTAGTATCAAGTTCTGACTCATTTTAGTCTTTCGTTGGTATTTGTATTTGCACCCTATGAACCAAAGTTGGATCAGTTTATCACTGCCAGTTATGTATGACTTTTATTTTTCTACCCTTATTGTGAAGAAAGAGAGGGGGTCACTTGAAATGAGGAAACGGAGGGATTGAATGTGCTGCTCGCAGATGGGAACAATCCCTCAAAGCCACTGCATCTCACATCATTCACACTGGAGGGGAAAAAAAGGCTTCAGAGTGGGCCGTGGGCCATTCCCGACCAAATGCAATGGGGTGCGGGCAATTGGACAAGGGGGTGGAAGTAATCAAAAGCACAAGAACAGGCAGACGGGTGTGGAGGGGGCTGGCATGACGGAACGGAGAGCAGGGAGGGGAGAAAAGACTTTTCATACAGTGTGTGTCAGAGTACCCTACAGTCCTGAGCACACTCACTCAGAGAGAGAGCGGGGGACAAGAGGGCCAGTGCCTTTGATCGGGTAGGTGTGTGTGTTTGTGTGTGCATGCAAGTGTGTGAAATCTTTTTGTTTTCTTTTAAATGGAGATTTATACAAGGCTAAATGAGAAGGTAGATTCAGTAATTGTAGAATAATTTTGGAAAAGTAATCACTGAATGTTTTACCTTAATTTTTACCATAAGCAGCAGAGTGAATATTACAAAACTGGCATTCAAAGGAGGCTCAAGAAAGGCAGGAAAGGCTTTTCTGAGCTTCCCTGTGGACTAAGATCACTAAGAATGTGACTGCCTGCAGGCAGTTATATTTCCAAATAAAGTCCATGCCTGCACTGCACCTTAAACCTAAGTAGGAAATAAGAATAACAGATTTTGTTAAAGTTGTATAGGCAGTTATACTTCTGAAAGATTGTTTTTGTTCTTTTAAATGTTTAATTTTGCATGTTTGAGTGTTTGAAAACGTTTTAAAACATCCGTGAGATGATAAATCTAGAACATTTTGCTGATTTGTGAATGACTTTTTCTATTATTTGGCCTTTTTAATACCACTGCGTGTCCCTGTGTTACATTACAGTTAAGATTTGAGTGACTTCGTTCGATCATGCGTCTGGCGATCTTCTTTCTTTTGTCTGCCCTGATTCCCCTCGTTCTCTGCCATGGATGGAACTCCTGGACAAATTACTGGCAGAGCCAAGGATACTTTTATGGCTCCCAGTATGCAGACAGAGCATACAGTGTGTCGGCGTGTCCTGACGAGTGTGACTGCCCCTCTTCCTTCCCCGTTGCTATGTACTGTAACGGGCAAGGCCTTACCGCTGTGCCAGCCATTCCCTCCCATATCAAATACTTGTATCTTCAACACAATGCCATCACATCTTTGCCGGACTCCGCTCTAAGCAATGCAACCAATCTGGTGTGGCTTATGTTGCATTTCAACCAGCTGACTTCTGAATCAATTGGCAAGAAGGTAAACATGTGGTCATAGGCACATCCAGAGACACATATGAGATCACTATTAATAGCGGTACGATGGCTGACAGGTGTCTAACAGCCCAAGTCGGTTTTCTTTTATTGCTGTGTGTTCTTAATCCTCAAGTTAATTTCCTGTGTTATCTTTTTTAAAAGAAAATAAGAAGCCAAAAGGGAAAAAAAAACATGAATAAATATTGTGGTTAGTTTTCTGTCATCATATAATAAACTTGTTATAATTTGAAACATGTTTGGGTAAAGCAGTGTGATCAGCAGAGCAGATGCTCACACTAAAACAGACAGCAGCTTGCTACATCAGAGCCACAGACCTTGTGGTCTACAACCCCCAGCATTATTTCTCATAAAGTCTCTTTCTCCAATGAAATACACTGAAAAACACATTCAGTAGCAAGGAAAAGTGCACTGTAACCATCAGTTTGGATGCTAATTGAAAATTAGCTGGTCGTTTGCAAACACATAAAAAGATGTAGTGTAATATCTTTTCAATATCACAACCGACAATGGTGCATCTGTGCTCTGAAAAGGCCCCTTTCATAATTTTAATTGTAAAACCACCACATAATTTACCATGATTTTTCTTTTTGGGTTTCATACCTGCTCATCTTGATAATTTTGTAGGCATTTCTGAAGCTGGGGGGACTTGAGCGTTTATATCTACAATACAACAATTTGACCAGCATTCCTTCAAACCTTCCCGTCTGCCTGAGGGACCTGAGAATGGATCACAACATGATTGAGACGGTAAATCTTCTGACTTTTTAAAAGTTCAAAAATTCACATTCACAGCCCCCCTGTTTTAGCCCGACATCAGGTGAGACACTATGCTTTACAGTTATTGACACTTTTGCCTAGGTGTCACCTGCAGACTTAGAGGGAATGGATAACCTCACTATCCTGTACCTTCATGATAATGCTCTCTCAGAGGTGGGCTCGTCACTGAAAGGGCTAAACTCCCTCACACTGCTTGACCTCAGTAGCAACAAGCTGACAAAGGTAATTTTTTATCTGTTTGTTTCTAAATGCATTATTAAACAACCAAAGTAGTCTTGTTTAGAGATGTTGTGTCACTGTCCCAGGTCCCAGCTCCGCTACCTGCATACCTGCACCAGCTCTACCTGGAGTACAACGCCATTGACTCTATACCTGAGGGATTCCTGAGCCTCTTCTCTCAGCTACAGTATTTTAGGATGTCGCACAACCTGCTCACAGATAAAGGCATCCCCGCTAACACGTTTAACGTGTCTGGGCTGGTGGAGCTGGACCTGAGCTTCAACAAACTGGAGAGAATTCCTTCAGTCAGCACCACGCTGCAATATCTTTATCTGCAAGCCAATCAGATCAAAGGTGAGAGTTTCTTTAAGGAGAGCATTTTTTTTTTTTATCGTCATGTTCTACATTACGATACAGTTTTCTACCTTTAAGCCAGTTTTGTTGGTTTCACAATAAGAAATTTCATGATTGTGTATGTACTACCGTTTCATGCACGCTTAGATTAAACAAGAACAAAAAGTTGTTTGCTGGATTTAGAGAGATGAGATGTTGGACATATCTTTTCCTGAGGTGATTTATAGAGTTACACTGCAATTCTACAGTTTTGCGTGAAAGTAAACTCATTGGTGCCTCCACTCTTTCCCTTGCCTCTAGAGTTTACTATGGGTAGCTTCTGCAGTGTCGTGGACGTAACGAATTTCTCCAGACTGTTAGCGGTGCGACTGGACGGAAATGAGCTCAGTCTTGTGGACATCCCCACCGACGTGGGCCATTGTCTGCGCCAGGTTCTCGACATTGAGATCTAAGCATGTGTGCAACACAGTCTGTGGCTCAGTTCATCACATGCACCTACAGCAGGACTATTTTTTGAAAACAGATTACAGCAGATATAAGTTGATAGCAGGTAGCAGCAGTTATTAAAACACAGTATTTTCCTAGAAGTGATTGCAGAGAGCATCACTGTGAGCAAGCTTTACTGGAAACTCCTCCACTTAAGAAAGAAAGAAAGAAAGAAAGAAAGAAAAAGAAAGCCTGGTTTTTCCTGTGTATTGAAATTTCAGATTTACAAGGATAAAACACAATAAAAAAACAACAAAAGTTGAATGAAATTCAGGAATGGTTCTCTGACCTTCATCCTATTGACAGCATACTTTGCTGTAATGATTATTCCTCAATATTTCTTGATGCATGCTCAATCATCCAGGTAGGGAAATCTCAAAAAGTTCCTTTTGTTCATGTGGAGGTAGTGTTTTCAGTGGGAGAAAAATTTGGTCACTCATCCAAGTGACTTCTTCAGTCTCAGCTGACTGCACATTTCCCCAACCTTATAAACAGGTTGGTGACGCTACGTCCAGATGAATAGAATTCCTCCATGTGTTTTACTGCTTTGTATAATAAGCTAATGAATAACAGTTTGTATCATGTATACTGTGAAATGTATAATTTCAAGTATAAATCATATAGCTCTTGTAGAATACTAAAACACTATTATGGTGTCTACTGCATGAGAATATGTTATTGCACTTGGCTCGTTATTTTATCTTTTTGAGAGAAAAATGCTGTGACAGCTTGATTCTGTTTAAGATCGTCTTTTTGCACAGTGAAATTTTCTTAGAGACACAGAAAATGTCTCTGTTCCATGTGAAAAAAATATGGATATCGTACTGTAGTAAATCAGACACGCATGGGGCTCATGGTCTGTGAATTAGGATCTATGTAAACATTGCATGGATTAATTATTATCCTGACAAAGGGTTTTTGTTTATGAACCCATTGCAGAATAAATAAAGTTAATAAAGATCTGTGTCATTTTTGTCCTATATTGGTCAGCCAATGGTCAAATGCAATACTGAGGTGATCAGTCAAAAGTATAAGCTGACTCTCTTTTATTGTGTAAAACCTCAGAGGGTATGATATAATTTCTGACAGTGGAACTTAAAAGAACTTTATTGTCCACATTAACAGAAAACTGTCAATTCATAATAAAATACAGGTAGTTATCAGCCCATATTCATTCATATTCATGTATAAAACTTCAGTACAACAACAGAAATACATCACAGTATGTTATTATTCAGTATACGGATTGCTTTTGGAAAAACTGATCCCTTACATATCTTTTTGCTAGCTTGATGCTTCGTCATCCTGAGGGCATTAATTCAAAGTCTGAATGAAGAGGGTGTTCACGGTCAGCAACAATAAACTTTCCTTAAGACAACATAATGATACAGCTTATCCAGTGAAGCTTGTTGTTGACCAATAATCTTACCAGAGGTTCTGATGATCCTGTTCCGTTTGTTCCTAATTGCCACGATCAGGTTACCACACGATACTGAGGTACTGGACAGAAGGATGCTTTCAATCAAGCTGACATAAACTCTGATCTGGGATCCGAGGAGTTCGGGTCAATGGCTTGAACTTTTTGTAGCTATTCCTCAAATGGTTTCTTATAACAATCTCCAAAAGTTGATTCTGTTCATCTGGTCGTAGCGTTTTGTGGGAGAAACGTTTCGTCACTCATCCAAGTGACTTCTTCAGTCTCAGCTGACTGCAGGTTTCCCCAATCTTATAAACAGTACATTTGCATAACGACTGAAACCAGCCCACTGAAGGAACAATGGGCTGGGAGGTCAGTTCCTTAATCTTAATTATGCAAATTCTCATGACCATTGATCAACAACCACTGACCAAAACCCACTGATCAAAGACCTACCCTGGAACACCACCAAGCCATTGGTTCAGATATGTGGATGACACCTGGGTGAAAATCAAATCTCAGGATGTACCACAATTCACGAATCACATTAACTCAGTGGACCGACACATCAAATTC
>VUQG01017013.1:0-12563 GCA_015106755.1 Etia nguti
GGGGGATTCCCATGATGCATTGAGTTTTTCCTTTCCAGTCATCTTTCTCACTCACTTTGTGTTAATAGACCTCTCTGCATTGAATCATACCTGTTATTAATCTCTGTCTCTCTTCCACAGCATGTCTTTATCCTGTTTTCCTTCTCTCACCCCAACCGGTCGCAGCAGATGGCCCCGCCCCTCCCTGAGCCTGGTTCTGCCGGAGGTTTCTTCCTGTTAAAAGGGAGTTTTTCCTTCCCACTGTCGCCAAAGTGCTTGCTCATAGGGGGTCATATGATTGTTGGGTTTCCTCTGTATCTATTATTGTACGATCTACTATACAATATAAAGCGCCTTGAGGCGACTGTTGTTGTGATTTGGCGCTATATAAATAAAATTGAATTGAATTGAAAAAATAACATGTAATGTGGCTTGCTTTCCCGCAGGCTCACCGTTGAAGTTGTCCAACACACAATTACACTAAAAGACATTCGTAGCATTGGTAAGATGCAGTTAAGAATAAGACCGGAGAGCCTGATAATGCTTATTGCATTGACTAATGTAGCATGTAAAAAACTGGCTACCCAGAATGAATAAAACACAATTTATCCACCAATCTCACCAGAACCTCGGATCGTGCAGTATCAGTTTGCAAATTTCCCTCTTTGTCTCTCTCTTTTTAAATGTATAAACTCGTAAAATGGTTTAATGGTTTCTTATTTATTTAAAATAATGAGATCATAAATGTGCAATCCAACTTGAGGCAACTCATGTGGGACTGTGGGCTGAAAACACGTTGTTCAGTGTCAGGGTCCTGTGTTTCCATGACCACCATGTGCCCACCAACCTCCTTATTAGAATTCCTACCCTGTAAAAACATAATCAAAGACACAATTAGGCTTCACGTCAGAACATGTAAAGAAAATAGCAATTTATAAACAAAAAGTCTCAGAGGCGAGACAGCCCAGTCTCTTTCTCTAACAGATGCGTGGCTTACCCTTCACCTCCCCCCGTCCTCCTTCTGTCTCAACCATTTTCTTTCATTGTCTCCCTCACTGTGAAGTTCAGGGTCTGTGTGAAGGTCCGGTTAATGATGAAATGCTCCCTTTCACATTTGCTGTCAGTGAGCAAACTGTCACGCATCACCAATGCATCAGCTGAAGGACGGGGCTCTAATTTTGACTTAAAAACAGCTGTGTCTGTGCTTCCTTTGTCCCCACACTCAAAATGAGACTGTGTGTTAGACCTTGGTGAGATTATTTGAATTTCCATTAACACCAGTAAGTGCTCTCTTCATTTATCTTTAAGAAAGTGTCCTCCCTCTTGCTCTACGTCAGCTGTAACTCAGACCTCTGATATGCTGCAAAAACAGTTTGCAGACACAGCTTAGTTAGTAAACATCATGTTTTCTCTGGGCTGCACCACAGAGCTCTCTTATTTGGGTGCTTTTTTTCTACCCATGCTTGGAGCCATGTCTTTCCGTATTTCATTGCAAATTTGTGGGCATCCTCTAATTTTCCCAACAGCCAAAGAAAAAGCTATAATTGGTGCATCTTTGATAAAAACTGAAGGAACAATACTTTGAGAGTTTGTACATTAAAAATAAACACAAATATTCTGCATCAGTTTTTCTGCACGTTCACTGAGCAGCTGCGCTTGTTCTCATACCTGTTTTGCACATTATAAAAGGAAATGTTTGGAACAGAGAGCTGGAGAAAACTGCTGCATGATTATTTTTACTGACTTACTTTTTTCACGCAGTGTACAATAAACAAACTTAAATTAAGACTTTATAACAAACATCTGACATGCTATGCTACTGTACCATTTCAGAGAGAGTCCAATCATTTTTTATGTGTTGGTGTGGGCTACATATTTATGAGATAAGAAGTTAAGGGTTCCAGTGGGATCTGTAGCCCCTGGCTCAGCATTCAGCTCAAACACAAGAGGACAAGATGTTCAAATGTGCATGTTTGCACTTCAATGTCTCTGTATCACTCTTCCTCACAACATCACATGCCTGCTTTCTGCCCCTCTCACGGGATTATCACCTGCAGGCAACGAAGCCTCGCCTGGTCTTGTAAATGCGCTAAATTCTTCTCTGACAATTCTCAGAGCAAACACACAAACACAGAGATAAGAGCTGCATGTTTAAGTAGGTTTAGAGTCTGGTGACTGGTATGAAACAAGACGAGTGCGCCAGGCAACAAACAGCAAAACGAGACATTTCTGTGCATTAAGGAATTTAAAGCAGCAAAATATATTTTTTATTTAGGAATAATAGAAATGTGAAAGAAGTTGTTCACAAAGAATCACCATGTAACACTGCAGCTCACACTCCCTCCTCTCAGCACTGAAACACAACAGAAATCTGTTTTTTATATAAAGACTAGAATTGCCAATCTGGGATTATATGCCTCAGCTGACTGATTTACATCAATTTCTGTCCAGACCTGACCTTTCACTTCTTGGATATTAAATATCAGTTTATTATTAGACATCTTTGGGAGGTTTTGTTATTATAAGCACATGAATTTGAAAGTTTCTCTTTTCTTGACTATTTGCCACCAAAATCTAATCAAAAAACTCATTTGTGTTTGAGTCCAAGTGAAAATTTGTGCCACATTTGAAGTGATCCTAACAAGACGTCAAGCCGGCTGAAAACATGAAGCCTCTCGCTGCAGCTGCCATGTGCAGAGGTATGACAGCAACTAGCTTATGGACATGCTGACGCTATTAGCTGGTTAAGACCCAAATGTTTCTGTAGTGATGGAACTGATACGTGCTGTACACCTAAAAACGCTGCTTTAAGTGTGCGTTCACACCAAAAGTGAAGCATAGTTTTCACAAACACGTTCTATGCAATGAGTGAAACTAATGCATGTTCACACACGGTAAAGTAAACAGAAGTGAATTTGTGTTTTTATTCGACTTAAAATATTTCAGCTTTAATCAAACAGACTGTGGTTTCCCTCCTGATGCCACCGACAATCACAAATGCAGGAAAAAGGAGAAAGCTTGGATAAACATGAGAACTCCTGAGTTCAGCTTGATTCCAGCTATCAGCTGAACTCCTCATCATCCTGTTGGCTGTTAAGGGCGAATAATCCTGGTTTTCCAACTGTTTATCCAAAACTTTGGTTTGCATTCCTTACATTTGATGTAAGATTACTGAATAGTTCTTAATGTGTTGTAAATGAAATCTACATATTAAAGAACTTTATCTAAAAAAAGATAGAATCCAAAACAGGAAAAACCGTGATCATAATGTAAGTAATCAAAGAATAAGATGGCGAATCTAAGTGACCATTAAAAGCTGTTTCTCAACCAACCACACTGACACTCCACGGCTGGTTTCCCCTCCGGAGGTTCAACAGACACCATCCTGTGCAACATGAAGCAACAGCATGGGGTGCCTCTGGAGCTCTTCAGCCCAGATCCACACACATTTACTCACACGCACACACACACACACACGTCGGGTATTCAGATCTTGTAGGGGAAATCAAATTGACATAATGCCTACCCCTATCCTAACCCCTGACCATAACCCATTTTGAGTCTCAAAAATGCCTCCAAACTCATGGGGACCAGAATTTTGGTCCCCATAAGTATAGAAAAATTCCAATTTTTGGTCCCCACAAAGATATGAATACACGCTCACACACACGCACACACACACTTCCTGCCCTTCCCTCAGGCCTCCCCTCCCGCCTTTGCTCGTCTCAGCGGGAAGGTCAGAAGAACACAGTTATCATGCTCGATTTGATTACGTCTTAATCCAATCAAGCAAAGCAGAGAGAGCAGCATTGATTTTTGAGACACAGAATAATGCTTATTGGGCTTAGAGGCACATGGCTGATTCCTGGACAAGGTTAAGTCCAGAGGGAAATATCATATCTGTCACCGAGCCCATCAGCGAGCATGCTCATTTCGAGGTTTACCCCTCTCACTGCAAGATGCAAAACACTGTGAGCGCTTTCTATTCACCAATAATTTCCAGTCATTTTTGTTTAGAGAGACTGTTAGTTACAGCAAGCTACCAGATAAGACACCAGAACACAAAACACAGGGAGCGCAGCTGTGCAGAGACAGAGGGTCACCTCTCAGAATGTAACGCATGCAAAAAGGAGGCGATGGTTTTGGACAGGAATGGCAGGAGACATATGGGAATGATGTAGATTGAGGAAGTGACAGGAGCTCGAAAAGACTTCTTAATCTAACGGCAGGCTCATGAACTAAGCAGATTTCAGGCATTCAAATACGCCACGAGCATGTTGCACACACACAAGCGCACAAATATGTCTTTGCTCGACTATGTGCGCAACATTCGATGAGATGTGAAGCAGAAACACTCGTGGTTAGTCATCGCTCGGAACATGTGCCCTTCAGCCTTCATGCTGTCAATTAGAGTATGTGCAAAAACATGGCTGCCTCTGGAGTTGTGCGTACACACCCCAGCCTACACATCTGATACTTTGACATTTTGCAGCGATGCTGTCTAAATGCTGCACGATAAATAAAACAAAGCCAGGGGAGCACTATCTCCCTCTGTGCAGTGTATTTTTTTGTCTTTTATTATTTTTGACACGGAACCTAAAAACCTGCTCCACACCATTGCTTTGCTGAGATGAAGACTGAAGAACAGGGTGTCTGCAGCAAAGCGTCGCCCCCGCTCCTCTTCCCACCCTCCCCTAATGGCAAACAACAAGCTGGGAGATGACGATGACATGAGCATTTCGGGGAATGGCGAAGCCCACTCACCTTCTGGTTCACCACACAGTGTGCACTGTGATTCTAAACAAGGACCAAAGAGAGATAACAGGAGATTATTAACAGAGGCAACACATATGCGAGCATATATGCTTGAGCATGTGTGTGTGGGGACAAACATTAGCATCACCAGGCATTATGAAAAAAATGTTAATGTAGCCTACTGGAGATTGAGCATCTCTCTGCTCTCTGTCAAAAACAAATGAAACATTGAAAGTGAGCAAACAACAGAGAGCGACAAACATTTTTCGAGCTGCTGATGTCCTTGCAGGGCGGTACCCATGTGCAATACAATAGAAACCCAGCAACCATGCATAATATGACCGTCAGCCACATGCGGCCACATAAAAAGGGGAGAAAAAAGAAAGAGAATCCTAATTCCTCCATGTCATGTGGCAAAACTGCAAACACACGCACGACATTAAGTTAAACTCTGAAACAACATGAAATTATGACGATTCATCGCTATAATCATTTGAAAGAAGACTTATTTTTACATTTGTATTTATTTATTTATGGGGGGGCGGTATAAGGTTTAATATGCACCATGCATTTCAGGCTAAACCTAAATGACACATGCAAGTCATGCAAACCAGTCATCACCCACACACACAGTACTACAAGCGCGTGAAACCCAAAAGTCAGTTTAAGGGCATTAAAGTTATCGATCAATCCTTCCTATGAGCCAAGAAAGTGTTGGCAGCTTCCAGGAGTGCAGCGTGATTATTTTCAACAACCCAGATTAGTAAATAATCTGGGGCAGACAGTGGGCTTAACAAGCAGAATGATGATGAAAATGGATGTTCTGTCCTCAGGCCCTGCATTCCACAGATGGCCTCAAAACAGCTGTGGTGTGTCACTGCGTGTCTCTCTCTTTTCTCTAAAGGTGGCCAGAATTGGCCATGCATGCTTTTTGTTTTTGAAATTTTATTTAGCTGAAGTGCTTTGTCATCTATTCTTGACTAATTAGGGGCTTAATTAGACCAGCAGCAACCTTGGATCCATGACTCGTCTTATTTTGTAGTAATCGTTGAGGCTGGTTCAAATCCTTACATCCATCAAAATAGAGACACACTCCAAAAAAATTGTCCCCAATTGCTCAAAGCACTAAAGCGCAACTGCCTTTCTGCCTCGTTCTTCCCACATGAGCTGTCTCATAGGTGAAGAGGCTTACACGGAGCAGTGGATGAATGAAAGTGCTCTCTTTAAAGGTTTGTTGTTGCTGTCAGTCTGGTTGTAACACAGTCACAAAACTGCCCATAGCTTCGTGGCTGCAATTGGCTTTAAAGTCGCTGTGCTAAAATTTTATTTACTCTTTCACAACACCTTCCCTATAAAGCCAATATGTCTCTTCGTTTATGCATAAGTGTAGATCAAAAAGCCAAGCCCATGCACACCGCAAACACCACACTGAGAGAAATCCAGCGTGCACAAGTCTCTGCACTGTCAAGTCCTTTTTTTTAGGAAGGTAGTGTTTGGGGTCTGTGGGGTTAAACCAGTCACAGTCAGTGCAGGGCTCCCAGCGAAGTGGCGGACAGCAGAAGCCCAGAGAGAATTTACTGGTTTAATTAGCCTTTTCTACTTCCCACTCCCTACAGTGTAATTCCACAGAGTCAAAGCAATTGGCTCTATTAGTTTGTCCTGCCCGTTTAAATTTAAAATGCTCTTGAATTTCCCCGTGTGGAGCCCGTATTGATCAAGGTCAGGCAGTTTTTACAGTATGGGAACTGTTCTTGGGTAATTCTTATTTGCTTTCCAATTAGATGTGTAAAGTAGCTGCCAGTGTAGCATCAAGAAAAATGATCATGGCTCTGCTTTTCAGGTAAAAGGATAAAACTCAGAGCTATGTTGGGTTAAAACGTGGACGATGGCCGTGACACTCAGCCTACATCCTACGGGCCAGGTGACGCCCGCCACAGGGTGCCGGCTGGCCTGCGGACCCATAAGTCTGATGAATGAGGTTCCAGCTACGTTCAATAAGGAAAAGGCACATCAAGGTATTGATTGGTGCTAAATCCAGTCATAGTAAAAATGCCAAAGGTGGTTCTATCCAGTCGTGGGGTGTGGTTAGATTGTGGCTTAGCTTTGGTTAAATTAATAATTATGTCTTTTTGTTTATCTGAGGTATTATTTACCTAATATTATGGCGGGTTCCTTTTATTATGTCCTGACATGTAAAACTTCCTTTTTGCCAAAAGTCGGCTGGTGTGAGAAAATAAAAAGATAATAAAAAGATATTTAACTGACTCGCGTCCTGAAAACAATACAAAAACACACCAGCAAAAGGCATTCGTCTTATGGCTCTGTGTGGAAGTGAAACCACAGCCAAAGTGAGAGTTTTTCCACTGCATCACCCAAGATACTGAAAAAAGGTTTTGGAGCAAAAGCCCAAACTGCACACTCAACCACGTAAGGAGGAAATATAAGCTGGAACCTACAGAGGAAGATGACATAACTGCAGTACTTTACATTTCGACAACACAACACAACTCCAAATGTAGCTAAATAACCACCCATGTATCATCATCTATACCCAGAGACACGCGAGCGTATTTCAGTGTGCTGGTCTGGGTTTGAATGCCGACTCCTCGCTGCTCTGGAGTAAACTAACTCGCTGTTATTCACAGGGGTCTGCGGCGTCCCACGATATCGCCAATCTCCAAACACAACATACACGAAGAGCAAATCCTTAGCCTTGATCTGATAATGTATTCATCCATAATTAAAGACTTCACTTCCATATCAGCGCAGCTTGCTCACACCTTCCCCGGTGGCTGATCTCTCTTTTCCCCTCACTCCCTGCCTTCTCTCTGTTTCTCCCAATCATATGATGTGTGAGAGATACAGGTGCTAATTAGCTAGTTTTCTTTTTTTAATACGAACGCTGTGTTTCTGAGAAAACACTCAAGGTTATATAAAGCAAGGTGAGATGGGGCATGAAAACTGTGCAGCGTGATAGCACAGGTGTGAGGGTATAAAAAATAGCATATTGGAGTTGGCGTCTTTTATCAATGACTCAGGATTTACTGGAAGGAACAGCCTATAAGCTCTGCTTGTTTGCTCTGAGTTGTGCCGCGCACTGATTGTGAGACACAAGCCAAATAAAGGCTTGTTTATTGGGGGCAGTGTCAATAGGCTGTCAATAAAAGGGAAGTGCACAGAAATGTACAGATCATACAGATGAACCCACAGAACTGTGCACTGACAGGCTTGACCGCACGCGCACAAAGATAAACCACATCCCCACGAGCTCAGCTTGTACCCTCATCTGTGTATTCGGTTACCACTTTCAGTTTACTTTTCCCTTGAATGGCACGATCCATCTTCAGCGGGGGCCCCATGCACACACGCAGCCTCCCCCCGGAGCTGATCTAGCACTTCTCAGAGGAGAGCGCGAGACTGGCCTCTCACTAAGCTCTGTCTGTGTCTTCAGGGGCTAATTACACTGGACTTTTACATGCTATGCTACTCAAATTATGCAATCTACATGAAAAAGGTTATAAATAGGCATGTACACAGCGCTGATCATACTTTAATGGGTCAATACTTGTGTACACAGGCAATAATGTAACACTGAGTCGTTCCCAAGTCGACTGTTCCTGTGTCGTCCTGGGACCTCCTCCCAGTAGGACATCTATTTGGGCATCTATTCCCCAAAATAGATGCCTGAACTACCTCAACTTGCTCCTTTTGAATGTGCAGCTGCAGCAGCTCCAGAGCCCAGCCACCCTTCATATACAGGCTCTGATTGTTGCCAGGTTTCCTTCATTGTGTCAAAGACATGAAACTGGCCGGTAATTTGAAAGTTTCCAATTTTGTTTTTAGTCACATAGAAGCAAATAGAAGAAAAAAACAACAGATGCAGTAAAACGTCACTTGATAAGCCCAGACAAGGAATCAGAACCTCAACATTGTGCAATAATGAGGAGCTCATTTTCAAGAACACTCTTAATTTTCCCTCCTTAGAAGGAAAACAGCAGGTGTCTGACATCAAACAGCGAGTGCTTGAAATCAGGCCTGCCGTCAGTGTTTGTGGATGAAGAACGCTGTCAGAGCGCTACAAGCAGCTTTACTGGTGTGCCAGTTCCAAAACAAGGTGCGTCGGAACAAATGGCTAAAAAAAAAAAGCTTTATAGCTTTGAGTCCTCTCCTGTGGCTGTGCTGTGAAGAAGCAGTGGATGGTTCAGCGTGGCACGGGCGCAGGGATCCAAGCACGACCTTCAGTTACAGGCAAACGCTGTCATTCTGTGGCGAGTAAAAAACTGTCACATGTCAAGATGCATCGCTTGTCTGTTCGGCAGATCTCCGTGGGTACGTGTGATGCTATGAGGCCGCTGATGCTCGAGGCAAGCACATCTCCCTGCAATGAGAAATCCAAACCTCCGCTCTTCCGATTTCAGATTTCTTCGTGTTTATTTCTGTACAATGAATACAAGACTAATATCCGGTACATGGTCTCGCTGACAGTTATTTCTGTATGTATATGTTTATAAGTCACAATCACCTCCCCCTGTGGAAGTCTTCACTACTGCAGGGGTCTCTAGATTGTTAGGTAACAGTGGACCAGTGGAGTAGAATAGACCTCCACTGGAATAAGGAAGCCATTCTCCTCTGTGACACTCACGTGAGTGTTTTCATCGTGTCAGTGGGTGGATTAGTGACAGTGACATCATAAAAAATTCTCCCTGACTGTCACCGATTTGCAGCTTCTGTCCGTTTTTGTCTTGAGCCTGCAGTGCATTTGGCGTAAATCTGAATCCAGTGTTGAATTTAGGCATTTTAAGCACAGTGAACATCTGCAGCAGTGACAAACAGGAAATGAGAAACAGAGAGGAGGGTGATGACATGCAGCGAAGGTCTGGCTTTAGAGTAAAGACTAATCAGAGTTAAAAGGGGACAGCAACCTCCTCGCATTTTGGAAAAATTGCTGGTTGCTTAATGATTACAATAATTTCTTTGCTATTGATGATGGTGATGACCAATTGTAAGAAGTTGTTGTGGCCAAACTCTTCACCCAGAGGCTGACTGTGCACTGTAATCACCACCAGACTGGCCAAAGTGCAAATGATTGCTGTCTAAACGCCGCTTTGAAATAAGAAATTCGACTCAACAACGACTAAAAAACGAGGTTACAGCGTGTCATTTTGCATTTAAATAACCGCCCTGCAGCAATTACATCACTGTTTGTGGAGGAATAAATGAATTTTTATTTCAAACATATGACTGTGCTGAATGTAAGGAAGCAATGTGACCTATCTAAAATGAATTTTTGTGGATGTCAACAGCAAAAGATTTGCAGTTTTTGTCATTACATCACAGTTTCTGCCAACTTGACCCCACTGAACTGCAGACTGACAGCAGACCGATGCTGTCTTAACACACCAAAGTCGTTCTGAAGGTGGCAACTGACTGCAAGCGGTTGCAGACCTGATCTCCTCTTCCAAGCAACAATTTTAAAGACAATGAGATTGATGGTCATTGCACACGCTCGCAGTAATTTTAGCCGTGCTGCAGTCTTCAACCACATTTTTCCCTAATGCGACTACATAACTAACCATCGAGGCATTGGGTTACTTCAGTTTTCAGTACTTGTAAATGAGGTTCTGATTGACAAGTTCGTATTAACAGGACATAAACATGTAAACATGGTTTAACTTTAACCTGGCTGACCAAATGACCCGAGCCGAGGGTCTTAAGCTAAGGTTTAGTTTAAGTTTGCTTCATTTGTGAGTGCATCAGATTTTATGTAAATGAGTGCAAGTCTGCAGGGACTTTAATCTTTACATATATGCTGTAAGTGTGCAGTTTGTAATATGGATGTGCAAGCATACATGCTGTAGTGCAGTGTGGGTGGGTGGACACACCGTGTTCTCACAATGAGTGTTTGCACATTAGAAGCGACATTTCGTTTTGCAGTGTGTTTCCCATGTTAGTCCCTGAGCCTCACACATGACGGCCTGACTGTGCCGATAAGAGGCACACACCAGACACATGGAGGTGGGAGGGTAGGAGGGATGGATTTGGTGCATGTAGGCAAGAGGAGGTTGGTTTTAAAAAACAGAAGCTACAACATCCCATCGTTTTGCAATCAACCCCCGAGGGCCCTGGGTCAGATTTATACGTGGTTTCTCTGAAGTCTCAGGAGGCAAAGAGAGACGAAAGGAAAAGGGAGATAAATATTTTAGGGAGCAGGAGAGGATTGAAGTACAAGGGTGAGACTTTATTTGAGTGATTTGCTGCCTCTAAACTGTGCTCAAGTGTGGATGATGGCAGGGAAAGAAAGAAAGACGCGTGTAAAAGAGAAGGACAAGTGAGGTAGGAAAGACGGAAAATGATGGAAGGCCAAAGGGAGAGAGCGAGCTGTATAGACAGACGTAGACAGCCAGAGTCATGCAGAGAGGATATTGATGGCCTCCTTCACGCCCCAGCAGCCCTCTGTCTTACTAAAGCATCTATCAGGACGGCCGGGCCTCGTAGATGGTCATATTGACACCTGCTGATGGAGGGGGGTGTAGCCATAAATGACACGTCACTTATTTAACTTTCCCTTCGCTTTGTCCTCTTTGCTCACTTCATCCTCCCATCTCATTCATCATCACGTCCTCTAAACTCTTCTTAAATTTTGTTTAGATCCAAACTGGAAACGTCTGCTCATTGTGGAAAAAGACAACGTGCTCCGCTTCGATTGTTTTTCAGCCGATTCGAGGGCGACTGAGATCTGACGGGTCATATCACTGAAATACCTGCAATCTTGAGTCCCTTCAGTCAGAAGCAGTGTAAATCATACAGAACCAAGTGTTATATCTGCACATCTGTGTATTACGACAGTCATGAACCAAGAAAATGAAATGCTGGAGTCAATTAAGTTTTAATTTTACCCACAAAAAAATTCAGTATCTGCAGAAATTAAAAATAAATCTAAGAAACACTGCTGGGAATCTGCAGCCATCTTTCACTGCACCAACAGGGAAAGCTTAAAAAGCAGCAGAAGATAGAGATAAACTTTTGTGGATTTTACAGGAGCAGGCGGAGTAAAGACAGAAAAATATTATTTTTTTCATTTTAACAAAGAAATAAAGTCAGTCTGTTTCTAAAGGAACCCAGTCCATGACCAGAAAACCTGTCATCATCACTCGTCACTTTAACCCAGCCCGCTGGGTTAAAGTGGACCAGCGCAGAGTTCTGGCACCTTCACTTAACAAACAAATAAATCTGATCGGCAGGTGATGCACATCACTCTGGAATGAGTTCATTTTTTGTGTGCTGCTGCTGGCATTGCTTCCAGCTGATGGCATGGACATCAGGTGCAACACGTGAAATGCTTTTCAGTAATTTTTCAAACAGCTCAAAAATATCAGGAAACACACAAACTGGTTCTGTGCACTTTAATGACACCTAAAGGCAGGACAGCTCACCAAGGTAATGTAATTGATTTTAATCAGATCTACATGATGTGTGGCTGAATTATATTTGTGCAAAATATTACAAAACTACTATTCAGAGGTTGCATGACTGTAGGCAGTTTGTGACAGTCCAGTGCAGATTACACTAGCTAATTTGCAGCCCTGTGTCGAGAAGGCTGTGCCTTACACGGTCAATGTTACATCCCAGGTAGCTGACATCAATTTATACTCATGCTGATGATGGTGGGTAGACTCACTGAATTCTAGCTTTTATACTCACTTTATAGTGTCTGGGCTGGAAATCAGCCATATAGCTCACAAAGCTAATGTTTTAGCTTGGTTAAATTTAGTTGGCTGAATCCAAAATAGCAGTAAATATTAGAGTAACAGCACAGGTGAGCTGATCAG
>VUQG01017013.1:17561-31716 GCA_015106755.1 Etia nguti
AATGGCAAAAAAAAAAAAAAAAGAAGCTCCATAGACTCCATAGGCAACTGTAGTGCTCAAACTTCATCCATTCTCCACTCAAAAATAATACCACCCAATAAGGAAACATGTAAAAAGCATTTCTTAATAATGCAAATAGCAAATTAATTCAGTGTACACTATTGTAGTTAATCCCAGCTGCAACAGCGCAGGCACCTCAAATGCGATATACAAATTTGCAAAAGATCGATATCAACTCGCCAACAGCCTCAGGCAGGTAGGGAAGAGGCGATAAGGAACTACAGCTGACTCACAGCTGCATAAATAAATCATGTGTGCTGGTCCAGAGAGAGGTGCTTGTTTTGAGCATACTCAGTAAATAAGGATGTATATCCACACACTGACACCTGGGAATAAAGGTAAACACTATCACACTGTTCACTGGGCTTTTCCTAAAGCATGCTGTTACCTCAGCTGACCTGCTGGCAGCACACCGCCTGTAGCCACCTCCTTCCTTATGTCTCCTGGAATTAGTGGAGCATGAATCTGCTCTACGGCAGAAAATACAACTACTGTCTTGTGATGTAATATACTTAGTCAAGGCACATTTTAACCACGTGTTCATATGCTGTGGCACTTTATCTACCTCATATCCACATCCAATTTAGAACCTACAGTTAAGCTAAAATGCATGTGTTTAGACTATAAGAGCAAGCAGGAGTATCCAGAGAAAACCCAAACAGGCATGCAAACTCCACAGGTGGGCTTTGAACCAGGTGTCATGGTGCTGGGCTTTGGACTCGAGGTTTTGTCAGTCGTGCATTGTATTAGTTAGTTCTACTTCCTTTGTCTTGTCTTGCCTGATTAGTTTCAGCTGTGTTCCCCACGTTCCCCCTAGCTCATTGCATTTTGTATTTACTGTCTCTGTCTCTCGTTGTCCTTTGCTGAGTTGTCCCATGTTTCTGTGTGTCCCCAAGTGTTTCCCAGGGTCATGCATAAAAACATTCACTCCATGTTTACCTCTGTCCCTCTGTCTGTGTTCTGCATTTAGGTCTGCAAACAACAACTCTCCACACCGCTGACCGTGACACCAGGAACCTTCTTGCTGTGAGGTGACACTGCTACTCACTCCACCACCATGGAGGCTATACACATCTGAGAAACAGTCAAACAGGGTTTACTCTTCTGGCTGCACGGTAGCGCCCATTCCTCTTCCATCCAGGTACCAGACCCCCAGATCTCTCATTGCATAATAAATGCATAATAAAAGGGCAGCAGCTCAGTGCATGATTCGAGAAGCAGAAGGTAAGCTATAGCCAGCAGCAGTGGCATGCCATCCAGGATTTGTGATTAAATACACAGTTTAACAGAGTGCCTGTTCAGACATTTCAAACAACATGTTTTCCGTAGCTGTAAAACACACGTGTGTGGTTGAGAAATGGTGTTGGTCGTGTGCATGTAATGATATGCTAATTACCTCCTTAACAAGAAGGTTATGATAGGTTTTCTAAATGTTTGAGTGCTTGTTTGTTAGCAGGGTTACTCAAGAAGCTACTGATGGAAAACTGTAGCAGCGATGGTACAATTAAATCTGGATACAAGAGTTTGGGAAAGGTGTCTTTACCACAGGGCAGGGCAGCTCTAAATATATTATATTTTATCTTCGGAAAACAATTTCAGATTGAAATAAGAAAAACGAGGTGGCATGTCAATCAGATCACAAACTAATCTGAATCTAGATGTCCTGTCGGATTCAGCCTTAGCAGAGGGATACAGTATCCGCCACGTGCTTGTCTTGCAAAACAAAACAAAACAAAACAAAACAAACAAAAACGTTGCCCAGAAACTGAAGCACAAACCAAACCGTGGATATGGAGAGTCGTTACACCCGTGCAAGAAAGCTGAAACTCGTTCATATGAATCCAGAAACACTGAAGAATAACCAGCATGTAGCAGACAAGCTTTATTTTTCTGGGTGTGTTTAAAAAAATGATGACATCAAAGCTCTTTAATGCTAAAGGCCATCTAATGTGACAATTCAAAAAGGAGGAACTCTTCACAGATACTCCTTGTCCCTCTGTAGCCTAGCAACTAACAGACCACAGCACATTTTTCTTTTTTTTTTGCTCTGCAGTGTCGTACGTTACAGCGAAGGAAACGCTAGTACTCTCCTGGAATGAGAAGACAAATGAAATGACACATGAGAAGAGAAAAATAATCACCAAAGAGTGCAAATAACTTAGGAAAAAGAAGGGTCAAAGGGGCTCACAGTTACTAAAAGCAGCAAACAAGCTCCAAAAATCACTATTTTGGGGCTTGTTTCACATCGGCCTTTATCGCACACATGTGCAAAAAGCCAGTCCAGTGAGCAAGGATAAACACGCAAACCTTAGGTCTCCCATGTTTGAGAAAGTCCGTTGCCATAGTAATGGGCAGGGATGAAGAGGAAGAGGAGGTGGTGAGGTGTTTGCGGATTCTCCTTCCTGCATGCAAAGTGTTATCCTTCACACTCTGTCTTAGAGCATATGGATAAATATAAACCTAATCCACCGCCTGGCCGCTTCTATTCCAGACAGGAAGATGCCCATGAAGTGAGGAAGGACCTCCGCTGCCTGCTCGACCTGCGGCGCTCTCTAGGATCACTCGATTATACTTGAAGTCAGAGGCTGAGGCCTGGGGAAGGGTTACCTCTGACAGAGAGATGAATATTACATGATGTGAGGTCACCCTCAACAGATATGCATATGACTCATGCAGTTGTAGCAGAACTATATTTGCAAATGCGATAAATATTACATCAATGGCCTCTTTTATGTCCTCGTTACGACTTCATAGCCTTGGCCATCTATCACAGTGTGTTATTTCATTCATAGTCTGATGGCGAGAGAACTGCAGGGATTAAATCATTGGCTTATTCATGCAGCCATTTATTTGGTTTAATCTCTTTGATTCGAACAGTATGAGCTCCTCGCGAGGAGTGGTGGGCAAGTGATAAATGTGGGGATAGCATGCTGATGCAGAGTCTGTTCTAGAAAAATGACCACTGTTCCATCAGATGTTCCCTAAGCATTGATCAGTAGGCCTTGTGGATGGACGAGCAGTGATGTGCAACCAGGCATGGATTCCCAGATGACTACCCACCCATCCATATTATAATATCAGCTGTAACACACTCTGAGTCATAGTGCATGCACACACATAACAACATATGTTGTCATTTCCACCCACGAGGTAAAGCGGTGCGGTCATGTAAACAATGAGGCTGTTTATCACCTACAGGTACACATAGATGACATGACCTCCACACAGCTAATCTATTCAAGGCGTACATTTGAATAGTGACAGGCTATTGTTTCAGCTATGCTCCTTAATTGGATGAGTGTGCTAAAAAATGACATCCGAGGTACATTAACCCTGACCTTGTATTCAAAGTTCCTCAGTTAACTAGTGGACTGACAGCCCGCGAGTCCATCAGAGCTTTATGTCTTTAAGCAGCCATGACTAAGTGGTAACTGGCTGTGGATGGGGCCAGCTCAGGTATTAGGAACACTCTGCATTTTCCACTTGAAAGAGGCAAAGAACTGCTGACAAAATGGAGTGAATGAAGTACTCAAATAAAGCACAGAAATATCCGATCCTTACGTATACGCACATTTTCCTAACCACCTGTTAAGTGAGCAGGTTTCCAAAGTGCGGCTGACGTGGAGTCCAGCCTGCACAGAAATGTCACCGTGCTGCACGTGTATTAGCTGATGGTTGCGGTCAGCGTGGCATCACCAGCTCAGCTGCTGCAGCTTTTGTAGGTGGACACGCTGGCAGCTGGGTGTGTTCACACGTTTCTGCTTTATGTTAAAATCCCACTGCCATGTTTTACTTTGGAGAAAACAGCATGCAGCCACAGGTAGCCTGGAGAAAATTTTTTATTCAAAAAGAACGGTTCCTGATTTTTGAGGGGGAGCACTTGTTGAATTTGAGTACGTTTCAAAAAGATTTAAAAAGATGAAAGTTTTGGGCATTTTCTGAAATAAATAACAATAACATACCTGGCTTCTGTAACGTCATTTAAGACCCTTTAATAACACCTAGTAGCTCAGGCATCACTTTCAGTGGGTGAAAAAGATAAAAAATGTTGAGTTTCATCTCCATTAGTCAGTCGTCTGTTTGGAGACAGCAGAGAGAGATTGATGTCCTGGCGAGAATAAACAGCTGGAACTTATGGGAGCGGTCTGTCTATGTCAGGAACACCCTTGAATTCACAAGGATAAAAGTCAAGTCATGACTTGGTGGGTTAAGGCCAAAGACATGGAGTAATACATGAGCTTACCACCGAATTCACAAAGCGACCCGGTAACAGGATATTAACTTAAGGACAAATCGGTAGAGCAATGACCATAACAAACACACGATGGGAATTTAAATGAATAAGAGGGGTGCTTGAGTGCAAAACCTTAATGTTTAGCATGTGAGATGCATGAATCAGCATGAGATTAAAGCAAAGAGCTGCTCCGAGTCATAAAATATAGACCCACGGCTGCAAAGAGACACGCAGTTTAAATCATGGTGACGGAGCGGTACCAAGTAACTCCTTCCTATCAAAGAACACTCGGGGGACAGGCGCACTTTGCTTAGGCATCATTTGCATTTTTCCCACGATGCCAGTGATTTATGCCCCTTAAATAAAAGCCATCATCCACTGGCGGTCTCTAACCCAGAGTGATTTAATTAATGGCAGGCACATCAACTCCCATATGTGGAACATGCCTGGGAGTTTGCTTGTCGATCAGCATCTGCCACCCCTGCAACAAAATATGATTCCAATCAATGCTGTAATGGTTTTGAGGCCGAGCATCTAATCAGCCTGGCAGGAGCCACAGCGATGGCAGGAATGATGGAACATTTGGTGTTTGTTATAGTGTGTGTGTGTGTGTGTGTGAATTATTTCTATTTCATGGGTCTAAAACCAGCCCAGCAATCAAACCAACAAGGTTTTTACCATATAAAGTGAATGCTGTGGAACAAGACGGCCTTTGTTGCTGCTCTAAAGCTCTACATCACACTGTAGGCCACAGTGCAGCAAGAGGTGGGAAATCAGGTGTTTGCTTCCACCTGGAAAAGTAGAAAGTGCAGTTGAACCCGAGTTAGCCATTTTCTATTGCTCAAAATGTGTCCTGTCAAAATCTGGGCCACTAGATTACCCACAATGCAGAGCAACCACAGAGAGGTCAAAACTTCACACTGAGATGAAGAGCGGGCTACAGAGATCTCATAAGCTCACTTCTTTTCTAACATAACACAGACAGTTTTTTGGCCTCAGCCACCACTGCAATTATTAAATGTCATGCAGCTCCCTCTGAAATCAAAAGGCTTTATGATCCTTAAGATCTGTAAACAGAACGACGTGTAAATTCTTCAACATTTCCTGTTTTAATTAGTCCCCACGTCACCCTGCCACGCACCAGACGCTGCAGGACTACTTCAAGGATAAAGACTGAATGATATAATAGCCTAGACAGTTCAGAAACAATTCACCTTCTTGTCCCTGAGCAATAGCCAGCCGCTCACCAATGTAAAAAAGGATGCTAGTGATGAGCTCATAACCTCACATACACTCAAATTATTCAGGCTGGCACATCAGAGTGAAGATCGATCTCGTCTCTGTTCTATTCATTAAGAAAATCGAGACAGATGCCCTGTGAGAGATCGACCTTTATAGGCACTTGAAATCTTCATGTTAATGTGCAGCAGTGGACATTATCCTTTGAATTTGTTTGACATAAGTTCTAAAACAATGTTGGCATATTAGAGATAAGATGAAACGGGCCCTTATTGCCAGCCTGAATGATATCCTAAATGCAAGCTTTCTAAAAGCCCAGTGGGCACATTGAGACTTTGCTTCATATGCCTGCTAATAAAAAAAAAGACCAGTGCCCATCTGTACAGTGCATCTGTTCCCTGAAATCACTCAGACAGTTGAGGAAGCTGACACAGCACTCCCCATTGTCATTGACAGAGCTGGTTTACACTTTGGCAAGCAAATCGAGAGCTGTCTTTGTCTAATAACTCTTAGATGACACCAACAGTTGTCTCATTTATCCAGTGGATCCGGATCAAATGAGTTCATCATTTCTCGCAACATGCAACAGCCAAATTGGAACTCAGGAGACAGAGCATCTGGAAACCTAAACAAGGGTCAAATCCAGCGATTACACGGGGCCGGGGCTGTCTGATATCCTCAGCATCTTCAGGTCACTATATCTTTCTTCAACATTAAAATTGCAGAATTTGAATTTTATGGAAATACATTTTTTAAAAAGTCCTTCTGACTGTACTGAAAACAAGTTCTTGCTTCAGTAGGCCTGTTCTGCTGGTTCTGCTGCTGTGGCTCTGAGGTTTCCTGCTCTTTATAGATTTATCCAACTGCATTCTCACATGGCTGCTTTCCAGAATACAGTGCCACGAGTGACAAGAGCAACATCGGCTTACAAAAAACCCACCAAACTGTACACTACACTGGACCTAACCTAACAGTGAGCTCAGGTGGCACATAAAAGTAAGCTGGCATTATTCAGCTTTTAAACTTTTTA
The DNA here is from genome assembly GCA_015106755.1 of Etia nguti. NCBI lineage: Eukaryota > Metazoa > Chordata > Actinopteri > Cichliformes > Cichlidae > Etia > Etia nguti. The sequence goes on from VUQG01017013.1 coordinate 24,125, forward strand.
CAGTTTATAATAACTGCCATTTTTAAAATAGAATTGATCTTCCGTCCTCCTTCTTGAGAGTGAAGTTACCACATACAGTATTAACAATAATAACATGCTGTGAAATACAGCCGGGTCACTATATCAGTAGTTAATGAGACAGATGGTTAAATTACACACTGAAAAAAGCTTTTATGTTTTGTGACATTTGTTCATCTCTGTTTGAAGCTTTAGATTTGAAGTTCACACTTATTTGTGACAAGTCTATCCTTCTGGTTAATACCGGCCTGGGAGAGGAGAGCCTTCCACTGCACAACAGGTGAAGACCTGATTGCAGTTTACTGGAACAATGATTAATGATCCGAGTTGTGCTTATCTATAGTCATGTCTGTAGGTGTTAATGCCAGACATGTGCTGCACAGCGGGTATCACAGCAGCACCACCTGGCCTAATGACCCTGCCTCTTACTAGTCAGCAGGTCTCTGGCTCCATCCTCTACAGATCAGCTGTGAGGAGGAGGAGGCGGGGGCGGGTAAGAGGGTTGAGGGGGTGGTGGTTGTCGATGTGTTTTGCCCAGCTCACACAGACCTGGAAATGAAGGTGTTAGATCTCCACCAGATCATCCCAGAGGTGTCACGTTACTACAGAGCACACGTGGAGAAGGCGTAAATGTGAAAACTGTTTGTGTTCGAAGGTAACGCACTTTTCTTTTTTTCTTTTGGACAATCAGATTTGATTTGTTCGGGTCATTGCCATCATTGCTCATCTGTACTGTCGAACGCATTAAGTTTGGAACCACGCTCACGCCATAATCACATGATTAGAATTTGGTATGTTATAGGCATGTCACATTGATGATTTATCTGCAGCTATTAATAGGAGCTTTGGGGAGTGGGTCCAATTGCATTCTTGTGATGACTGACTGTGAAGGCCAGGACGAGCTGAAATAGATGGCATTAAAGTGACTCATATATTCTGCACTACTGTAGCTCGTGGCAGCACATTTGATCACTTTGTCAGGACAATTATCAACAACGTTCTCTCTAAGGTCCGAAAAACAAACGGTGACAGTGGACAGTCTTGGTCAGGATTTAGATATGTGGCTTGTGGATGTTTTTCAACATATCATTCATTGAAAAAGACTAAAAGACATATTTTTTAACACCCCGAGTGGTGTAAAATCATTCCGCCTGTTGATATGTGCGCTACTGTTGGAAATGAACTTTCCATGCACACAATCCATTATAAGGAGCCACACCATCAGTCTACATGTATCTCATTTCTGCTCCAGTTATCTTCATGTTTCACCAAATCATTTCTAGTCCAGAGGAAAAAGCTCTCCAAAGGGCTGGAAAGGACTTACTGGACCACTGACTGGAAATGAAAAGTTCTCAGACAGAAATTCAGCTACTGCAAGTGTTTGGCTTTTTACTTAAATCTTATTACTCATGAAAAGCTAATAATTACTATAATTACAAAGTAATTAGTTCAGCCCAGCTCCATCGAATGTGGCCAACTCCTGATTTGACACAAGTCAATTTTTCCTTTTTGTTTTTAGAAATTTGTAGAAAACGTGAAGATCAGCAGCCGCCCAAAGACCTGGAGGCGCTTACAGACCATCCAACGATAACTTAGACCTGGTGAATTGAGATTGCTCTCTAGAAGTCAAAGGTACAGTAAAGATGCAGCATTTCAACTCACTTTAACTCTGAGAAAAGTTCAAGACTTGAATGTAGGCTTACAGGTGCCCAGTGCTGGAAAGTTCAGAGTTACAGGGCACACTTCTCTTTTCTTGGTAGGATTAATGCTGCCTCCACCACAGAGCTCACCCGTGTCGGACCGGTGTAAAACGTAATGGCTTAATGTACCCATTACTGTAAAAATGTGCCCATTAAACACGTGTTAGGTTTGGATGGGCTATTTTAGCTTCATTTTCTCAGGTAAAATGCTGAAAGTGAGCAAAGTCTTTCTCCAGTGCCCTCAGGATGTAGAAGGCCTTCCTAAATGTATTTATTATGTATTTATCTATTATTACTGGGCTTCATTCTGGTTTAATACTCCTGAGACAGACCGGGGCATTTTCAGAGCCTCGGTCATGTCATTTATCTACTCTTCCTGCCTTGGTATAGTCATCTCATCCATTAGGACTGTCCTGCCATTCCTCTAACCCAATTGTCCTTGCTACTCTTAGAATTTAGATTCAATTTTGCCTTTACTTTAAATATCTTACAGTTTTCTCTGTGGGCTCTCTTTCCACCTTCCATAGTGGATTTGACCTTTTCACAATGGAAAAGAAGGGGTCTGAAGTATTCACAGCCCTCTGTGATGGTGACCACTTTTCCAGCTTTGACACTTTATGGAAGAAATATGATCTGGCCTGTTCTAATCTCTTCAGGTACCTTCAGATCTGTCACTTTATGCTGAAATAGTCAGAGCTGTTATAAGTGAGAGAGAAACCTCTGAAGAACCCTGATGAGAATTCTGTGAAAAGGCAAGTATATGAACTGTACTGTAGATTGCATTGTGTAGGGACTTTATTTTAGACTATTTTACTCATCATTGACTGTAAAACTATGAAAGACCCTTATGTTGTAGATAATAACTAGAAAGAACTAAAATCCATAAGCTCATTGGGAAACTGTCTAATGAGGTCATAGAATCAAGTAAGCAGTAATCTGTTTTATAACTACTAAACTAGGAAACATAAAAACCAATCATATAGTTGCAGTGATGTAAGTGCACTTTGTGTCAGTGAGCACCAATACTGCTAATACTGGGTATGCCCTCTTTAGCCTTCAGAACCTAATTCTTCATAGCAGAGATTCAGCAAGGTGTTGGAAACATTCCTCTGAGATTTTGGTCCATGCTAACATGACAACGTCACACAGTTGGTGCAGAGATTTCAGCTGCATTCATGATGACAATCTCCCTTTCCCCCACATCTCAAAGGTGCCTCTAAGATCTGGTAACTGTGGAGGCTGTTTGAGTACAGTCAACTCCTTGTCATGTTCGTTGTGAGTTATCCTGCTCGAAGCAGTCATCAGACGATGGTACACTGTGGTCATGAAGGGAAAGGCATGGTCAGCAACACTCAGGTGTGCTGTGGTGTTTAAACGAAGCTCAGCTGGTACCAAGTGGCCCAAAATGAGCCAAGAAATTATCCCCCACAGCCTGACCCACAATGGATCCATGCTTTCATGTTGTTTACGCCAAATTCTAACCCTACCATCTGAATGTCAAGACTCATCAGACAAGGCAGTGATTTTCCAGGCTCCTATTGTCACCTTCTGGTGAGCCTCTGTGATTTCCTGTTTCCTGTTCTTAGCTGACAGGAGCAGCAGCCGGTTTGGTTTTCTGTTGCTGTAGCCCATCATCTTCACAGTTTGACACATTGTGCATTCAAAGATGCTCTTCTGCATACCTCGGTTATAACAAAGTGATTATTGGGATTACTGTTGGTTTCCTTCCAGTCTGGTCAATCTCCTCTGACCTCTGTGATCAGTCTTGACCACGTCTATATGCCTCAGTGCACTGCTGACGCCACGTGATTAAGAAACAGTTAAACAGGCGTACCTAATGAATTGCAATGTGAATCTAAAACATCTGCAGACCACATCAAACTTGCTGCATGCAGACTGCACAGTGAACTGTGTAACTTTACGTCCCCTTTTGTGTGGTCACGACAACACCACACAAACTTAAATCAACTTTATTATTTGTTGGGATTTCAAACCGTTGATTTGCACATATTATATCCACCTAATTTAGTCATTGCATCACGTAGCTTAGTGATGTTACAGCAGCAACCATTTGCCCATTAACAAACAGGCTAGATCACAATGTGGCACTTCATACAGCCCTTAGCTGGTCTCAGATGCACCATCTGTGTTTTAATGTAAGGTTTGTGAAGGCATGGACAGAGAGCGACACGAGCAGGGCTTTCAAGAGAACATTATATTACCTTTGAAGAGATCTGGATGGTTGGTTTGTGCGATTTGATGTCTGGTGTATCAAAACTGCACACTTGCATTAAGTCCTGTCTTGGCCAAAAGTCAGAGGGAGACTTTCAGAAAGGATTTACAGGAGTAAATAATTTCACAGGGAAAAAAACAAACAAAAAAAACTTTGCTTATGCTGCTGAAAAACTCACTGAGTAAACAAGGGAAAGAGATACTCAGGACACAGTGAAAGAATATACGCAGAGCTTTGTGGACGTGGGTGGATAAGAGAAAACATGTACAAAGTAAATGAGGAATAAAAAAGTCTTCTAGACAGAGGACAAGCAGAAAAGGTACTCCTACCAGTTTCCTGGGGACAGTCTAGCTCCACAGGGTCAGTGTTCATATTCATAAACTATTTTGGATGATGACCAGTTTCAGTGTTCATTAAAGTCAGGGTTGGCGTACTGTAAGCTGCTTATTTTGCCCCAGCATGTCCCTGCATTCGAAGATAGACACACTTGCATCTTTGGTGCTCCTTGCCTTATGATTACTTATCAATCTAAGCTAGTTAAGCAAATGTACAATGAAAGATGCTGGATTTGATTTGGTTTAGCTATCATTAGCGTTCACAGCTGGAAATATAAAACTTTCCACGTTTCAGCCAGTGGACTTTAACCTGGAAGACACCCCTGACCAGGCCCTTGGTTATCTCGACAGATGAAAACACTCACACTTCCTTTGCTGCTCTCTGTCTCTTTAATTCTCAAATCCTAGCTATGATGACTTCATTTTCTCCATGAGTGTGCAGTCTCACCTTTGACCTGAAGAATCTCGCCTGGCTGCCTGTCTATAGGGAGCACAATGGGTCCTCAAATCAGAGTTCATACTGAAATGCGTTGCCAGAGCTTAGTGTCTCAATTCAACACACAGAAAAAGACTGATAGCAATAAAAGAGCAGCAGCTTCAATGGCACAGTAGTCCATCATGAAGGCTGCTACAAATTTAAAAGCCAATTTCAGTTCTTATGCACGATCAATTTTGACAGTTGGCCTTACCAAATGAATAAGATCAAAGCATAAAAATACACTCAATGGTTGTGTAATTGTACAGTGTTATGAGACAGCAGTTTGTGTCCTGAGTGAAAGCTTTGTTTTTGCCATTAGTTACATGTTTAGGTTCACTTCTACTCCCTGGTTGGTCTTCAAACACCAACTCTACAGCTAACCAACTTGACTTGGTTTTACTTAGGAAAAGATCATGACTTAGATTAACAAATGTAACCCAGCACACTGACAATAAGAGATACCTGTAGTGCTCAGATATGAAGCCATGAAGTCCTGATGATGCTCTGAGTTTTTGCAGATGCAATGAAAGAAAAGCAGAAGAGAGAATAGGGAGACAGGAAAAAGCATATACTAGAGGAGAGAGAAGACAAATATTTAATGACACGCTGCAGTGGTATATGCAGTAAACACTGTATGGGGAGTGAAACGAGGTGAATAGAAGTAATGGTCAGTGCATTGCATGTCCCACAGTAGTCTGCACACACTGCATCCCCCTTAAGATGCATTAAAATAAAGGGGAAGGGGTCACCTAGTCCAACCCTAACTATAGGCTTTATCAAAAAAGAAATGTTTTTATTCTAATCTTAAAAGTAGAGTAGGTTTCTTTCTCCTAAATCCAAACTGGCAGCTGGTTCCACAGGAAATCAGCCTGAAAATTCAAGGCTCTGTCCCCCATTCTACTGATGTGTTCTTCTTTAGTTTTTAAGATTATAAATTCAATTAACCAGAAACCCTTATTTAGGATGTAGTCTTGATTTTTAAAATAACAAGTACATGAACAAAGTCTATTAAATAAAGGTGCAAACTGCCACCAAACACCAGCAAGGAAAGATGCATGAAAAGCAACAAACACAGATGGAAAGACACCGCTATATATACATAAGAGGGCAATTAAGGGAAGTAGACACAACTGGGTAATGAAACACAGGTGATGATAATCAAAGTCAACATGAGAGAAGGTAAAACTACATGCAAAACGCAACTGACAAATGACTACCAAAATAAAAAAGGAAGTGATAAGCAATAACTAAATAGGGAAATCCAGATAAAAGAATTAACTAAACAATAGGGGAACTGACACAAAAGCATGAGAAAAGAACACTGAGAGAAAAAATAAACTCCAAAACAAAAGAAACTAAGAATTCAAGATTAAATACACTACGTAAAGAAGATGAAGATGAAAAAGTTAACAATATGCAAACTAAGAAGCAAACTAAAAATCCATAAACTCATAACACTAGATTAAAGACTCAGGACCATGACATCCAGTCCAGAAGTTATAAATGCATGAACTAAGGACATATCCTGGTGAAAAATGACTCCGAGATTCCTCACAGTGTTCCTGGAATCTAAGGTAACACCATCCAGAATAGGTGTTTGGTTAGATACCATGTTTTTAAGATGTTTAGGGCTGTGTAGTTTTATCTGAATTTAGAAGCAGGAAATTAGATGTAATCCAAGTTTTCATGTTTTTTTGAAGACATGCCTGCACTTTAACTAATTGATTAGTGTCATCTTGCTTCATTGGATACATAAAGCGCTGTATCATCTGCAGCGCTTTCTAATAATACTGTTTAAGGGAACCCTGTGTAATGTAAAAAGTACTGGGCCCAGTACAGAGCCCTGTGGAACTCCATCACTAACTTCAATGTCCAAAGAAGACTCCCCATTAAGATGCACAAATTGGAATCTATCGTATAGACACAATTCAAACTATTGCAGCATATGTCCTTTAATAGAACCAATGTATTCTAATATATATATTAAAATGTTATGATCAGCAGTATCCAGTTCTGCACTGAGGTCTAGCAGGACAAGCACAGAGATGAGTCCACTGTCAGAGGCCATAAGAAGATCATTTGTAACCTTCACTAAAGCTGTTTCTGTGCTGTGATGAGCTCTGAAACCTGACTGAAACTCTTCAAATAAGCCATTCCTCTGCAGATGATCTGTTAGCTGTTTGACAACTACTCTCTCAAGGATTTTTGATATGAAAGAAAGGTTGGAGATTGGCCTATAATTAGCTAAGACAGCTGGGTCAAGTATGTCTTTTAAGTATCAGTTTTATTACAGTCCCTTCCAGCCTGTGGTATGTATACTCTTAATAGAGAGAAATTGATCATATTTAACATTGTAGTATTAATTAATGGTAAGATGTCTTTGAACTTGTCTTGTAGGAATGGGGTCTACTAGCAAATATTGTAGAAAATATTGTAGTTCAGAAAGGCTGATAGGAGAGGAAGACTAAATAAATATTATAGGTTATTAAAATTGTTGTACTTAACATCAAATCAAATCAAATCAAATCAAATCACTTTTATTGTCACATCACATGTGCAGGTACACTGGTACAGCACATGCAAGTGAAATTCTTGTGTGCAAGTTTCACAAGCAACAGAGGTGTGCAAAATACAAGAAACAGGAACAAAGCAAAATATAAGAATGGGAATCTGAGAATTATAAGAATAAATATATGTACAATATACTATGAAGTGTTCAGCAGTCTGATGGCCTGATGGAAAAAGCTGTCTCTCAGTCTGCTGGTTCTGGACCGGATACTGCAGAACCTCCTGCCTGATGGAAGTAGTCTGAACAGTTTATGGCCGGG
>VUQG01017022.1:0-10535 GCA_015106755.1 Etia nguti
CCTAAACAATTAACCGGCTGTTGAAAAGAGGGAGTGGGTCTGTGCGCCTGGTTTTAGAAGGATCACTGCAGCATTTATTTCTAAAGGGTGCTGAATGTTATTTGTGACCACCTATTGCGTTAAAACTGGTAGCCTCTGAAACCGTACAGAAGGAATTCCCATTTGACCCGTTTTAAATAAATAAAACGCTTGCAACGCTGCATGCTGTGACATCAGAATCATAAAATTAGTGTGATTAAAACACAATTACCATCACTTTTGCCTAGATGTAAATAAAAAGTGGGTACCACCCCTGAACGTGCATGCGCACACGCATGTAACCTGTCAACCCGCCTTGGGTGACTGCCATTTTGTTTTGGCGCCACTTTGGCGTCACATTGGCGCCACTATGGCGCCATTTTGGCCGCCATTTTGAAGTGGTGCCACCTTATTACTACTCATTTAAAAGACAAATTTTAAAAGACAAAAATAATAAATATTCAGACTCCGGTATGTCACACCAGTAGTTCAGTAGCACTAAGGTTGTTTGCTTAATATAATTCATTTCAATAACAACTTATGTATTGTGGTCACCATACTTTGGTTGTGTTTTACCATTTTGTGTCAATTCTCAAACAATGGCAATAATACGTTAACAGCTTTACCTTTAAATTCAACTTATTTCTCCAGAAATTCAATTTTATTTGCTACTGATCTAGCTACTGGTTTAGTTTATTGGGTTATCTTTAGCTTTTTCTGTGTATTTGTTTATGTAAATGTATATTTACATATGTACATGTATTTCTTTCATTTCTATGTTGTCAGAGTGGTGTAGCTTAAACTTTGGTAAATTAATATTAAACTTGTTTAAAAAAACAAATAAAAACATTTTACTTGGATTAAACTCCAAATTTTGTTCACGATGCAGTTTCCACCATTCTGAGAACATCCCCATGTCTGCAGTCAGAGTGAACCTACACATGCTGAAGGAAGGAGTCTGTGGTGACACTGAGTCCAAAACTGGTGTTGGCAAACCCTCATTCATGTGTTCATATTTTAAACAAAAAAGGCAGCTCATCCCCCCAGTTTGCTAATCCAAGGTCACTGTCCTTGACTTCCATGCAGTATTACAGAGGCTTGTCAACCAAGACACTTCACAACATCCAGGGCCTTTAAGGGGCATATCTCATCCACAACTGACTCCCACAAGACAGCCAAGTTTGATTGGACGCATCCTTCAGCTTGACAGCTCTGTCACTTGTGGTGTCCACAATTTAGTTTGAGGGTTGCCACCAAAACAGGCACCAACAATATATACGTGCAACCAGTAACAAAGATTAGATCAGGGTCTCTGAGGATTCAGGGAACCACTGATTAAATGTTTGGGCATCCTAGACCTGTCTGGCATCTTCCTTCATCACCTGATCCACCACAACACCAGTTGATGGCTCAGTGCCTCTCTTGACCCAAGTGTCCACAGCATGTGGCCGCAGGTTTCATAATACAATTACAAAGTCAATCACACACCTAGATGTCATCTTGACCCAGTAGACTGGTGAATTCTCCAGTTGGGGAGCTTTTCAGCACCTCACTGGAGACTCCAAAAAGGGTGCATAATCTGTGATGGCACTCAATTCGTAAAGCACCCAAAGGTGCAGGAAAAAAACTGTCTCGTCCACTATGGACAAACTCTATGTACAGCTGGGGGGGCTAAAAATAAACTCACCACTGTGAACCCCTGATCCCTCACCTGACAATCCTGTGTCCCTAAAGCCAATTTAAACAGGTACAGATTGAATTGCCTTTGACTGTCGCCAAATTCCCAAAGCACCGGACCACTGTGGTGAGTGGTGGGTCCACAGGAGTACAGACCCGGACGGCTTGCCCAAGCCGAGCCAAGCCCCATGCATTTAAGATGCATTCCCACTAAGCAATACTAAATGAGGCTCCAAGCTTGGCCTTCACGAATGACAAATCAGCCCAGATTATCCCTACAAGTAATTTTTCCATGCCAGGGTCTCTCTAATGAAACTGGATCTGGGTGAGGGTCAGACTAAGAAGTCAGTGTCTAAACCCATTTATTAAAAAAGCGCAGTAAAAAAAACACCCACATGCCTTTAATGTAACGTATCTGTATTGCTTTAATGTTTTTATTTCATTTTTTTTCCTTAGGAACAGGTAAGCCATGACAGCATAATGTAAATGATAAGCGCAAACAAAATCTGAGACCCTTTTGCACATCCATAGTAGAACATTCATACAACATACAAGTCTCATCTGTACAAGGGGTCACAGAATCTCTTTTTTTTTTTTTCAATGAAACAACAAGGTAACTCTTGACTCAAAGCCAACAGGTACAATATAGTTTAGATTTTTTTAAATTGTATTTTAACATTAATTCTTCAGTTTTTCTCTTCAAATGACATTGATTTAAGTGCACTGTACCTCTTTGCTTTCAATAAAGCGCCACCGTACATTCCTAAAATCATTAATGCTGTAAAAACTGCAAAGCTGTGACAATGAAACATGGAAATTTGCAAGGAAATGAAAGAATAAATAAGAATAAATAAATCACTGACTCTCAAAGGGGGGGAGAAGACGGCTTTGGAGGTCTGAAAAGGCTGCAACTGTAGAGCTTTAGCATCACGATGAGACATGTCTGACTTTATTTACCTCCAGCACTGACGTCCATATGAAATTTAAGTCGCTTGTGTTTTGGTACTTGAACAGAACTTCAATGTTTACTCACTTTGAGATGGGCACAGTGGGACTTTTCAATCTTAAGCAAATATATTTTGGAGACAACAAACCCCCGCCCGCTCCCAAAATACTTTTGTCATCTGCATCTCAATGTCTTGCTGTCTTGCAATTATTTAATACCGAACATCCCATAATAACCTGGCTGTTTAAGCTGAGCTAGACTAAATGAAAGAGAAAAAAAAAAGGAAACTGAGAAGCAGCATGCAGCGAGTTAGCATAGATGTATGAATCTTTGGCAAAATTATAACTGTAACTGTAATGGATGCATAAAAGCTGTTTTCATATTGCATTCGAGGTTGGCCTCCTTTTTTTCTCACACATTTAAATGTAACAGCTTCGATATGTTTGCCTTCCAAATATAAGGAAGCACACTCAGATGTTTCTGTCTACGCATTTCACACCTATCTCCTTCACGCCCCACCTCGTTTGGTAAGAAGAAAAAAAAACAAGCAGAAAAAAAGAAAAAAGACTAATACATGACAAGGTGAAAACAAACATATACATGTACAAAGTAATGTACACCATATATTCAAACGCATTTCAAAATCGCCAGACTTTGAAATCATTAGCCAAAATAAGTATATATCTTTTTTTCTCACCCCATTAGGTAATCTTCTTTATCTAGACTGTACAATATATGTATATATGGGTAATCATGAGGGACCAAAGCAACAAAAATAAATACTTTTTTTCGCTATGTCACCTTTCAAAGTAGTATCTATGTACATTTATATCAATATCAATTTTTTTCCTTAGCTTATTGTGAATGGTTGAGCGTGTGTTCAACAAGCAGGCATTGCGCACAGTGTGGAAACTTCTCGTGTGTTTTTTTTCTTTGTTTTTAACACTAAATGGTATCCAGATGTAAATTTCGACAACACCGTGGAACATAAAACTGTCCTTGATACAGCGAAAGGTAACCCTGGCCCAAATGGACCGAAAACTAAATGAAAACAAAGGTAAAAACATAGCATCTCACCATCATGTGACTACTTCAACAGTGGGTTGTTCTACTTCCTTTTTTTGTTTGTTCTTTAGGACTCTGAGAAGAGTGCAAAAAAAAGTTTTATATTTCATGCAGTCTTTGACAAGTCATACGACGTCAGTGTACTCGTCTAAAGGTTTTTAGTTTAAGCACATGGCATAGAATGATTTCAGTGATGTTGGATGTCACTATGAGGGAGGGGGATGGGGTGGGGTGGGGTGGGGTGGGGGGTGCATTTTGGGACAACAACATGCATAAAGAACAGTGCATAAGTCCAGGTCATTGGGCCAGTCCCTGGTGATATCCAGTGTGTTTCAGTGGCAGCGTCTATCAACAGGTCCACTACTGCAAGCAGTTGGTGATGAGGAAGTCTGTGCGACTCTGGGAGGAAAGAGTCTCGGCCTTAATCAGCGGCTCCACCTTCTACATAAAACAATCTCTCTGTCTGGCATGCAATTACGAGCTTGCCGATATCAGGTGGATAATCCAAGAAGCAAGTTTTTTGTGTGTTTTTAGAGAGAGAAATCAGGCTCGGACTGGATGCTGAGGTGATGCAAAAGTGGCTGCACTGACACAAAGTTCGGTGACCTTAGCGTGGCATTGTTTTATTGTCCTTTTTTTTTTCCCCCTTTTCTTTTTTTTGTTAAGTCTGGTCTGTTATGTGCAGTTTAGATCAGTCGTTTCACTGCAGAGCCCTTTCCGACACAAAACAGACCTGGAAATGACCACTAAGGATTTCACAATGACTTTTGTGGAAGGTAGAAGAGTCAAGCTTAAAGATCAAGCTAACATGCATAATGTCTTCAGACAGTTTTGCTAAAAGCCATCAAGGCCAACATTTTTTTTTTTTTTTAACTCCTGAAGATGAGTTCAAGAAAACAGATTTCTTTTTTTCAATGCTTCATCTTTTAAAAGGAGGAAATAATAATGGCTTAACAGCTACATCGTTCTCACACTTGTATTGCAGCTACCTTTGGTAAATCAATCGACAAGAACAACAGAAAACCCTGAAACATCCACTTCCTTATATGTTCCCTGACTAGACTTTGCATTTTTCTTTTACTCTTTAGCTAGGTTCCCCTAGCACAGGTTACCCTGTCGATAAATCTTCTCCCTCCAATGGCTTCCATGTTTGTCACATGCATAGCTCCGCATCACACATCCTCTAGCTCCAGTTTCGATCCACACCAAAGCCTTCAAACAGAGACTACTTCAATTAGATCAAAACAAACCAGCAAGGCAGAGAGGAAAAAAGAGAGAAGGAAAACAACAACCCAACATGAGACAGAAAAAAAGGACTCCATCCAGCCCTGGCAAAGAGGACACCAACAATGAGGGAAGATTGCAAAACAGCCACTGCCATTTGAACGTTAAGGGTTTCATCGCTTCATCATTTTAGAGACAAAGCTGACGATGGCAGAGGCGGGCTGATCTGGGTCCAGCTCAGCAAACAGGTGGCTGACATTGTCTGTTGTGCTTCCTTGTTTCCTTGCCACAAATCCAAAAAGCCTGAAAGCAAGAAAAACATATATTACGTTTAAAGAAAGGCTAATGACTCTGTTATCAGAATTCATTAGTTAGTCAGCCAGCAGTTTGACAGTCTACTTGTTACAACTGGTTTGTTGGCGACAGGGAAAATTCTCATCTTGAGAATTTTCTGAAGTTCCAACTTCAGAAATAAGTGGAAGATGTCATGCTAGCAGAAATACTGCCACTTGCCTGGACCTGAGGTCATTTCAAATAGACTGAGGGAAAGTGTAAAGCTGAACCTTGACAAATAAAAATGTGAAAATGTTTTTGGAAAAGAGGTCATTTGGTGTTTTGCCAGAACATCTGTGATGGCACATTGATGTTTAACAATGCATATGTCTTTTCTTACATCAGCAAGACAATGCCAAATCCAAAAGTACTGTGCCAAAGTTTTAAAAAAACATGAATGCCTTTCATAACATGAATGTTATGAAAGCAAAAATATAATGAAGGCGACCTTGAACAACTTCACATTTGTGCTGAAGCAAGCATCAAAAAACATTTTGCTTTTAAAACTTCGGCAATGATATCCTCAGTTGCTAAATGCTTGCTAGGTAGTGTTACAAGAAGAGCTGATGCTTTTCTGAGACATTTTTTTTGCATTAAACCAAAGATGGCATATATTTTTCAATAAACAATCAAATTTCTCAGTTTCACTCTTAGAGATGTTGACTGTTCCTTAAAGATTTCTGTTAAATGTAGAGTTTAATGTGTCTCGACTTTTTTGCCAGATAAGATTTAATACTGGAAAAGGAAACCAACCAAGATTTTTTTTTAGTGTTTAGTGAAATGAATTCAGTTGTATATGACATTCATTACACAAATACCTCTTTATACACATTTATCTTTAAAGCATGTAAACTTACCTCACTGAGCCGCCTCCTTCTTTGCCCCATCTAAAGAAAAAAAATATGTATTTTTGAGTTGAGTAATTACATTAATTACATATATGTACATATATATTAGGTTTAGTAGATTAAAAGAAATTCTTACTTTCTGTCCTGGGGATCAATGTCACAGTAGGTTACCGTGTTTATTGGATAATGTCTTCTAAAGAAAATCCTGCAGTAAAAATGAATGAATAAATGAATGAATTATTATAATATAACATTACATTAAAAGACCATGCTTGGATGTGAAACATTGCACAGGGCATCTCTTGGTGTTTGCAGAAAAATGCTGTCATGTGATTACTGGTTTACTGGCTACCACTAGAGGGTGCAAAATCGCTTTTGCAATAAACATTTGTTTTCTTTAGGGACCATCATACTAATTTGTTTATTCTTTATTCTCTTTCAGTCATTATTTACAGTATCTCAGCCACACATTTAAATATAACAGACCATTGTTAAGACCATTGTTAATATTAGAGTTACTCCTGAACGTGCTTACTCACTTTCTCTGACTGTCGGTGAGTGTGATGCCCTGTGTGGACACTCTAAAGTGGACGGTGGTGGCAGCAGGCAGAGGGTTGGTTGACAGCGTCTGACTAATTGCCTTGGCAATGGCCTGAGGCCCAGTGAGCGATTCCATGTCCACAGAGTTGATGTAGAGAACATTGCACGCTAGAGGTAAACAATGGAAAGACACTGTTACATAAGAGAAGAGCCTGCAAAAAAACAAAACAAAAACAGTGTTCATGCAGTTTGTCTTAATGTGATGGAATCTGCAGTGAGGAATATTCAAAATACATATTCAAAATGCATATAGTGAATAATGTTATGACGTGAGTTATCATGCAATGTACATTATTATATAATGTGGAAGTATAATATTGTATCAAATGCTTCTACATGCATGGATTTCAAGTTTTTTCTGAGTTTTATTTAGTTGCAAAATTTGTTAATAGTGACTGAAACCTTCTCGGAAAGAGTACATTCATATTCAGTAAAAGTTCATGATGAAGCAGAGCAGTGCAAACCAGTATTTACCATGGGCTTCCTCAGGAACCTTCTGGACTGTAAAGTAAGGGTGACAAGGTTGTGTAAGCAAGCGAACTTATGTTTCTAAAAAAAAAAAACACCAAAAAGTTTATTTTTTCCTGAAATGCACAAATTGTCCATTCAGGGACCAGAATAGGCCTCATTCCATTAGTCTGTGCCACAACTGGTTACTGGCCAAACAGTTTCATGTATATCTGATTATAAGCTGGTCCTTTTCATGCATGCGCAACATATCTGCAACAGAGCACACTGATATCCAAATGCTAACATGTTAAACGTTAAACTCTTCACCATGAGTAAAGACACAAATTTCAAAGTAAACCACATGGGAACTGGCACTAAAACATTTGTAGCAACAAATCTAATCACACATAAATCACCCTCATCCAGTTGAATATGAGTATTTTAGAGAAGCGAACAAAAGCAAAGTGGCTAAAGCTAAAGCTATCCAGAACCCGGAGCAAGCCATATGCTAGCAGCCTAGGTATGAACCTCAGTATGCCCACAGGATAAAAGCAGTTATGAAGAAAATAATTTTTCTTCATAACTATTTTCAGTTGTTTCTGTGAGACAATACCTGGTAACTTAGTGCAGTTTTGGGGGGAAATTGTGATGTTTAAAAATGTCTGTTATTGATATGTAATTTAGAATATTGCATTGAAGAAAATGTGATTTTGTTATCAGTTTTAGTTTTTAGAAAGAAACTGGAATTCTAAAAAATTGGTATTGGCACATCACACTTAAAAAAAAAAAAGAACTAAAAAATACGAAATTGGAACAGGCCAAGAAAACTGCAATCGGTGCATCTCTACTTTTCCCAAAGAGTTTTTGTTTATAGAATCATAACTTATTGCTTTTTTTTCTGGTAGACTTGAGTAAAACTTACCCGCTCCCTGCTTAAGAAGTTCAACAACTGGATCAGTTGGTGTGGTGAGTTCTAGTGCCTCTTCATTTGGGTCTGGAAAGACAGAATAGAGTAGATGTTACATTTTTGCATCTGAATGCAATTATTTGCGGCAAATAAATTGTAAAGTGTAAAAGAAAAAATTGACATTTTTATCTAAAAACATGGCAGTACCTATCAATAACTTGGTTTGTACTAAAAGTCTGAGCGGATTCCCTTTCCATAAAATGTTAAAGAAGGTAAAGTAAAGTTAAAAAAAACAAGAGGTACCTTTGGTGGGGATCATCAGCTTGCATGGCAAAGCCAGTGGGGTCATTGAGTGTTGGTACACCAAAGCAGAAAGACAACCTACAAACAGAAGGCAGGTATCTGTCAGACTGGATCAGTCTGATATTAAATTAAATTTCAACCTGCAATTTTGATGTTGCAAACAGAAAAAAAAAACACCAGCAGAAACTCACCAAAATAGGGTTCATTGGGACAGCCCTTCAGGCGGACACCTTTGGGGTTCGTCTCAATCAGGAAGTGCCGCACCAGCTCGTTAGTCATGTCACCAACTAAAAGAAAGAAATACTCAGCTGATACAGCTGTCGGAGAAGGCAGCCGTTTCACAAGCAAGCCTAGAGCAGAATGCAGGAAGCCTTTACCTTTTTTGTTCTGTTGGACAGTTGGTGGGGGGCAGGCCACCTTCATGGCCAGACCATAGGCCCCTCTGAAAGAGTGGCTGTCCCTTATGACGAAAGCCCCAGGCTCCCTGTCCTTCAGCAAACTGATGGCTAAAAGAAGAAGACGAGGAGAATGAAAAGAAAAGCAATGAGAGGATGAGCAGTTGAAGTTGGTTGAAGTTCTTGACTCTCACCTTGCTCTCTGGAGATGTCTGGCTTGTACCAGTATTTGGAGGTGTCCTGGACAAACTTGACATTCATCTTGATGTCAGGATAACCGTCTGTTTGAAGGAAATTAGATGAAGAAAATCACTGTTGTTTAAGCTGTGAGCTTCATGAAAGGTATTGAAAAAAAAGTTCCCTCTTACCGTATATAGACTTGGAGACGTCTGGGAGAGTGTGTGTCCCAGACAGGTTAGGCGTGCTGCTGACGCTGATCGGTGTTGGCATCAGGTTCTTGTTCTCCATTCTGTCCGCATCTCCACTGGACATGTGTCGCTTTTCTGGCAGCTGTGGGGAGACTGGGAAAGCAGGCGTGGCAGGCTGATGGATGCCCCCCTGGCGAGAGGCAGCGCCCAGCTCATCGGGCGTACTGTGTCCACTCGTTGCCGTGCGGCGCCCCATCAGAGGGCTGGGTGGCACACCAGCAGCTGCTGTTTTAGGGTTTCGGCCAATCAGAGGACTTGAGGGGACACCAGATGGAGGTGGGTGCCTACCCAGCAAGGGGCTGGCTTGACCCAGGCGTCTCTGCAGTGCAGGGCTCGGAGGAGTGTTGGTGGCCACTGTGCGGTGGAGGGTATTAGGGCTGCCGGGGACTGTGTGGACGCCCATAATGTTGACCTGAGATCCGTCTGGGGAAGCAGGTCTGTGGGGGTGAATAGATGCGGGGCTGTGCGGGAGACCATCTGAAGAACTAGTTCTTCTTCTATAATCATAAAAGTGAGAAAAGCTATGTTTAATATTTTTGTACCTTATCCTTACACCAAACATTAAATGTGATGAGGATGCTCAAGTTGACTTGATGTCGACATTTCAGCCCTTATTCCAGTTCATAAAATACTTCTCGTGGATGATATCGGCAGCTCATATCTAAGTAACCTCAATGAAAATTACCTCACTGATATGTTTTATTATAAAAGCATTATTGGGTCTTTTGGTTGGTTTGTCGCCCTCTGAAATTATTATAAACATGGACATATTGTATCAGTTTTGGGGGAGAGGTTTGGGTTTTTTTTAAATAGTGACATTGAATACGCATTCATTTTTGTCTGTATCTGTGTGGATAGTTATTATTTACTATATACTGATTGCAAATGTGACAAATCAAGACACACAAAAACTCCTCTTAAATCGATACTGTAACTCCCAAAGTCTGCCATTTTGAATTGAATCTGCAATTTTGACTCTATTTCACAGTTTATGTTTAGTAAATATAGATAGGAAACAGAGTGACATCATCTGTGCTCAGCCTTTGATACTAAATTAATAAGGCCTTTGAACTTTTCTTGAACAGCTCGCCCATGTAATATCATGATGCTTATGCGTAAGTTCAACAAGAAAGCTCTGTAATCATTTATATGCTTGCTTTCCTGGATGTTTGGCTGCTAATCTATTCTCAATATCACTTTCACTTCTCTACAGCATAATAGTGCCTTCAATACAATCCGGCCCTGTCTGCTCCAGGAGAAACTAAACAGGATGCAGGTGGACCCCTGCCTGGTTGCTTGAATCTCCGACTACCTCACCGACAGGCCACAGTACGTCAGGCT
>VUQG01017027.1:0-25353 GCA_015106755.1 Etia nguti
TTGATACGGATTCTGAAAGGGACTCAGGCGCAGGCCAGGTTTTCCGTTATGCGAAAGACAGTGCGTTTATTTACAGTGGACACAATCACCAAGTGGCTATATACAAGGTGCAGGGGAAAGGGGTCCAGGTCGCCAGGGTCCGTGGGGAAACAGGGTTTAGGGAAAAGGGTGCTCCACACTCTCTGTACAAAGCTCCGAGTCCTCCTCCTCTGCCACTCCTCTCGTACCCAGGTTCCAGAAAAGATCTACACACAAAAGGTCAGGTTAGGGGGATAGTCACAAAAAGCTATAAAGATTCAGGTCTGCCGATGCA
The DNA here is from genome assembly GCA_015106755.1 of Etia nguti. NCBI lineage: Eukaryota > Metazoa > Chordata > Actinopteri > Cichliformes > Cichlidae > Etia > Etia nguti. The sequence continues at coordinate 314 of VUQG01017027.1, forward strand.
CAAGTTGACTGACGCTGATAGCTCAACGATCCAGCGAAGACTAGCGTAGATCCGCCATCTTAAGTAGCACTGTAATCAGCTGGGATCAGCGGCTGGTGCGGTGATGAGAGCAGGTGTGTAGGCCAGCAGCGGGAGCCCCCAAAGAGCATCGCCGCGGCGAAAGAGAGAGCGAGAAGGGGAGAGGGAGGAGGGAGAGAGCAAAAAACCAAAACATATTGCCTAATAAAAGGGTCTACCAGTGAGGCACAGGGACCATGACAGATTCATGACTTTTTTTAAGCTTGAGTGATTCATAGATCAGTGTTAGGTGGCTTAACAAAGAAAAAGAACATTCCTTTGAAAGTGATCAGGTACAAGGACTGGACTGAACATTAAACGACCTTCAGAGAGAACTATTGTTCAAGATGACTTTCAAAAATGATAAAGTCTGTCTTCTTGGAAAAAAAGTATAAAGAAATGAGAAATAACTGCTAGAAAGAGAAATGACTGCAATGAATGAATGTGCAGCAAAGTTCACTGACATTCGTCTCTGTCTAAAGCAGCTGACTCAATCTCTTTTCTTCATGTCTGAGGTCATTGAATGGGTGGTTTGATAAAGGTTTTGAGTGTGATGACAGTAACAAGCACTGCTGCTGTTGACTCTAGAAAATCTCTTCACCCCGCCTGGGCTCACTTTCTTGTGGCGTTGTATTTTTAATGTTTGCTGTGTGTGTGTCAGAGAGGAGAGACTTCAGCTCCACCATAAACTACACCTGTGAGAAGAATAAATGCTGCTTGTGGTGACTGCTTTAGTCAATTTCATTCGCACACATGTTCCTAAAAACATTTTACAGTCTATGCATCTTTTCTTTGACTGTAATGTGAAACATATGCACTGTCAAGCCCTGCACCATCAGCATCACCTCCCTGCTGTTTCCCACACCACAAACACTGAAGAGCCTAACATGCTTCCTTTGCGAAACTGCTGACTCTAAGAAAAAACTGCTTTACTGCTCTGATAATACAATTTCCATTTAAAAAAAATCTCTTTAATGGCAAACATTATTTGTAGTGCCTTTTAACCTTACAGGTTCTCTAAAGTGCTTTAAAAGTCGAGCAGTTGGCTGCGGTTTCTCAGCTGTGAATTTTTCTATTTTTTTCCCGAATATATTTGATTTGTGCGTCTATTTTGATTTTGACAGGAGTTATTTTTGAATTGTCCACAGTTGCAAACCTTCAGTCTCCCTCAGCAGCTAACCTGGCCACACTGCAGTCCTACAGGCCCCTTCTGAGTGACTACGGACCTCCTTCTCTGGGATTTTCACAGGTAACTACTAATCTCACTGCATACCCCAGCTCGTTAAGGCAAAACAAAACAAAATACTTTTCCAGTTTTTTCCATTTCCTTCATTGCCATGGAAGATACAAGAGTGTTGTTTGTTGAGTTTTATTTGTGCAAAACTAGAGAATATTGCCCTAATTACTTCATATTCATATCAACTTTACAGTCCAGGTTTCAACATAAGTCACATTAAAATTGCATTTACAGTCCGTCAAACCACCCATATGATGAAAAGCAGTGTTTTTACCTATTCCATCCAGTGTTGGTCTTTTACACAGCAGCAGCACAACCGAATCAAAAAGATGCCAAAATCAAAGCTGTATGCATGCAGATGAACCATTAGAATTTGGAATATTTCTTGTAAACTTGTATTTGTGATATATTATAGATAGATGGACTTATAATGTAAAATGGTAACCTACTATTTCTCAAAGCAAATAAGAATCCAGCCTGTGACCTTTTTGCATGCTCCTCGTGTCTGCTTGGGTTATCTCCGAGTGCTTTGGGCTTCCTCCCCAGTCCAGAAACATGCATGGGGTTAGATTAATTGGTGATTCTAAATTGGACGTAGGTGTAAATGTTTGTTTGAATAGTTGTTTGTCTCTCTGTGTTAGCCCTGCGATAGATTGGTGACCTGTCCAGGGTGTTTTCTGCCTCTTGCCCTGTGGCAGCTAGGATAGGCTATATTGAGCACTGCAGTGATGTCTGTCCTAGCCAGATTTTCTTTCTCTGGAACTGTGTATAGATAACAAGTTAGAAAAATGTACAGAAATGCTTAGTGGTAGGTACGGTAGAAAAATAAGAAGGGCCTTTAATTTTTTCCCTAGGTTGGTGATTTCTTAGGGATTTTAAGCAGTGCTGCTTATATGGACTCTTATAGTGACATGAAATACCTCTGTGTCTGCTGTAGTGTTGGAACATTATGAGGGTCAATTTTAGACACTACTCTCCACCCCAGACCCCACAGGTCCTTATTTTTGGTCAGAAGTTAAAGCACAAGTATCAAACTGTACTGTGTCGATAAGGCTCCATTTTGCATACCAGAAACCAGTTTAAATGTATTGAACCTGACTGATTTTTGCTTTAAATTCAGGGCTCTACTGGCAGCCAAGTGCCTCAGAACAAATATGCAGAACTGCTGGCCATCATCGAAGAGCTCGGAAAGGAGATCAGACCCACATACGCTGGAAGTAAGAGTGCAATGGAGCGACTGAAAAGAGGTAACCTTGATATGCAGAGCAATACAAAAGCAGCACGCAAGCATTAACATTTCTCAGACTAAATGCGTATTTGTTCTTCAAAGGAATAATCCATGCCAGGGGGCTGGTGCGCGAATGCTTGGCTGAGACTGAGAGAAATGCAAGGTCCTAGCTAAAAACGCCCATTCCTCCCTGCAAGAACTACCTTTCACGAGGAGAAAAAATAACTTGCATGGCGTTTCCTTTGCAAGGAGGAAGTAAATGAACAAAGGATGGAACAGCAAGCTCCTTGAGAGAGAAAAAAAAAGAAAAGAAATACAGTAATGCAATTTGTGACTCCTGAGAGCTCTGGAGGATAATTTCAATCATGTGTGGGTTATTGGAATTAAAATGAGAGGATATCATGTGTTTTTTGTTTTGTTTTTGTTTTGTTTTTTTATGCCCCATTTTTGGGATCATAGTTTTGACTTCATATTTAAAGCATTGGTTTATGCATGCAAATGGGCCCATGGGTTAATTGTAGACACTGCATGGAGTATACAGGTGTAGATGGGGAGGACTTTTTCTTTGAATTTTTTTTTTTTTTACTTTGTTTTTAGGTAGTGATTGGTCTGTTTTTCAGACCCCTGTAACACCTAGCTAAGTAAGGGAGGGACAGAGACGTGCCAAATGCATCGGTTGATTCGTGTTGAGGTTGGTTTTGGTATTAAAGGGAGGGAAAAAAAGGAAAATGCTGTTAACTTGCATCTTTGTATGTATTTATTACTCAGTGTAATAAATTGTATTTTCAATATAGTTGTCAACATGATTCATTGTACTCTGGGTTTAATAAGTACATTACTTTTGTCCATGTACACATGGTTCAAGAAAGTACTGGTATATTGTACTAGTTAGACCATCACTGGCCTCTATAATTAGCTATATCAGTTAATTAAATTTGGCCTACTAATAAATCAGTACCTACCTATAATGACACAACAATTTTGGTCCAGGTTGAAATATATCAACAGTTGGTTAGGTTGCCATGATGATGGACATAACCATCATGATATAACACATTGTAATACTATTAAAAGCTAGATATAATAAAGGTAGGCTGAATCTGAAAAGTCAACTGCACCGAGTGCTCATGTGGTGGTGACCTGTCAATCACAAGGTAGGTCGTTCGCCTGCAGCAAAGTATCATCCTTTTAGATTTTAATAGGGACTAACAAAATGAATTTCATGTTGTATTCAATAATATTTGAAAATAGTGACTGGGACCTTAAGACATTCTGAATTGAGAGAGGCATTTTCCATAGACTTCTATATAAACAAACTTCTTTTTACAAACGGGTCGACCCCTGATTGTAAATGAAAAAGAATGCAAATTTAAGGCCATTTGTGTTATTGGCTTTAACATCCATCTTTTATATACAGTCTATTATATACAGTCTAGTCCAGACTACTATGGATCCTACTTTTTTTTCAAATGCATGACTCATAAAATAAATATAGTTCATTGCCAGATATGCAACTTATGGCAGTGAACCTCTTTTAAATACTTCTGATTTTGTCTAAAAATGTTTTTGATCTATTTTGGAATTCTGTAGACTTATCCATGCCAAAAGGGAGAAAATATTTCTCTCAAACATTTAACAGTTATTAACAATTAATCTGCTATTCACGGAGCATTAATTGATATATATTTTGATGACAAAGTGCTTCTGAGACCTGTATGAAGCAGGATTTGGACCTCAGCCAGAAAACCTAAGGTGATTCAGTTCTGTATCACAATAAATCACCCCCGCTAACATATCCCAGCTTTATCTTTAAGCAGTATTTTTCGTATTCTCTAAGGTCTCTAATATATAAAATGGATTCTTCTGTGAAAATATGCTACACCAAAAGTGGTTAAATTCACAGATAATGTGAAATACCCCATACGTAAGAAACCTGCAAATAAATGCAAAGCCAAATGGGAGATGCAAGATCTGAAACCAAAATAGAACATCTGACTGGGTGTGACAGTAGACTTGGGGTTCCTCTACATGTCTGAATAATCAAAATGCAACTATCGTGATGCATTAAGAAAATGCAGCCAAACAAACAAATAATTACAAAATTTCAAATACATTTCAAATATGAGAATGTGATGAATGGATTCATTTACTTTTTGAAACTTTTTACTCTGGTTGTTCCAAAAACACAAAATATGGTTTGCTGTACAGGTCTGACTGTGTTGAAACCAGAATTATATTATATGCAACTGTATATACTGTAGCCACTGTTTTACATTCAAAAGTACATTAAAAAGGAGCCACTCTCCTGAGTAAAATATATTTTATTTGACTAGTATATAAGTTGCTAGTACCCTTGAAACAGTACTGACAAAATATTTTTAAAAAACGAGATATAATCAAAGATGCAGTTTAGAGACGATGGAAATAATGCATCGTTGCTAAACTCTTTTATTTTACACCATAAATGAGAAATGTCTAATATGAAACCCATCACACACCAGTTCAAGAATCGAGAAAACTGACTTAAAAACAAAATAAGGAGTAAAAAAATCAGAAAGTCTTCAGGACTTTGATTTCTGGCTTAAAAGCCACACTTTAAGTTAAATAAACATGTGTCTTTTTCCCGTTATTGATAATTTACAATCCTCATGCTTTTGGTTTATCTATGGTCCCAACAGATGCGTACGCCTCTGTTCCCATAATAGCCAATAGAAACACTGAGTGAAAGTGATGACCAATCACAGCTCTGTATTTCAGATCATATTTTGACCAATAGCAATGTGGGCTGTGAACGCTACAGCAGCCAACGACCACTGCAGTGCAGTAGCCAACCAGCAACCAGCTAGCCAGCTCGACTACTCACAGAGAAATATGGATGAAATAATGATACAAGTTAACGGGTAGGTTAAATGTTTATTATATGTAGCCTATCAGCGCGACACAGTTTTCTGTTTTACATCATTTATTATATACCCGCGTGCGCTATCATTTCACCCGCGCTCTCCTGTGTGCTTACGCTGTGCTTACAAACCTGTCATAAACCAACTTAGCCAAACTGAGCTAGCTAGCTAACCATTTTTGAACTGCTCGTCAGAGGTAGGAAATGTACCAGCTTGGTAACTTAGCCTAACTGACCCAGACTCCCGCGGAGTTGAGAGGCAACTTCAGCCGTCTGCAGCATCCGTTGCGCTGGCTGACACCATAGCTAAAACAGCTAATGTACCTTCTTACTAAATGAACCAGCCCACCGCTTGTGGAGCTCTGTCTCTGTTGATTATCTTGTTGTTGGCTAAGTTAATTAGCTGTCCAATCAACGCTGCCCATGTTGGACGAGCTCTCACATACAGCAAAAACAGGTCATGACAGACAGACTGACAGAAGAGGCTATAGCAAAAACGATTACATATTATCTTGAAAGTCTGCATATTGTGCACGGCTTTTGTTTATGTTTTATTTATGTTGATTATCTTTATGTCAGTTACTGAATGTTGATAGTAGATCTAAGATCAAAACTAAGAGTTGATTTGGTGTCTTCTCTTGGTTTTTACATGTATTATGCATTAACGTATTAATGCTTTATCGTGTTCACAGTTCAGCAGCACTTCCTATTGTTGAAGTTGGAAAAACAAGAAGTGTGATCAACAGCACTCTTAACTTTTCTCTTTTGGTCCTTAGCTGTCAGAGTGACTCCCTCTGCATGGGCCCATAAAAATGTCCACAGATGACAGTATCTCAGAGGATGTGTCCAGCTCAGGGGCTTTGAGCCATTGCCATGCCAGTGCTGATGGGGATGTGGGCAAGGAGAGCGAAAACTCGCTGGTGTCTTCTGAGGGGACGTCAGCCTCAGGACTGGCTGTCTCTGAGGGGAGACACACAACCTCCCAAACAACAGGAGGCACTGTGGAGTGCAGGCCCATGGACATCACACCAGCATGCAACAAGATCAGGTACCCTAACGCTAAGTTCCTTAATGTATGAGGAGGTGTCTGCATAAAAGAGACACTTGCCACTTTTAAAATATTAAATATTTGAATTTTTTTTTTCTGTTGAAGTTTTTTTTTTTTTAATTTAAATGCTTAGAAGGAAATTGATTTACATTTACTACCTATTTATGCAGAAGATTTTCTCCATTATTGTGACAGCTTTCTTTAAATGGTTGTGGAAATTTGAATATATGTGGGACTGTTGAATATGAAGATGCATTGACTGCAATTTTCTGTGTCAATTTTGATTTATGGTGTTTTAAGGGGCAGGGATAGCTCAGTAGGTAAAGTGTTAGCCCCGTGATCGGAAGGTCAGGGGTTCGATTCCCCTGAACAGCTACCCTGAGGTACCCCTGAGCAAGGTACCGTCCCTACACGCTGCTCCCCGGGGGCCCAATGGCAGCCCACTGCTTCACTGAGTGAATGGGTTAAATGCAGAGAGGAATTTCCCCATGGGGATCATTAAAAGTATACATTATTATTACAATATTCCGATTAGTTTTTTTTCTTTCTAAGAACTATAATTGACCGCATACATGATTATTTCTCTGATTTTAATGTAATGGAAAACTGAATAGGTGCTGATATTACTCTGCTGTGTTCAGTGGACCTGTTTGTGTTGGTGTTTGGAAAACCTCTGAACAGATTGAGTTTAGACACGTAGAGACAAAGCTATCTTTAAGCAGTATGCTATCAAAAGTAGTAGAGCACGTGGAGTACTGGATCTTTCAAGTAGATACTGTACATACAATATACACTACCTGCTGCTCAGCTGTGACGTTACTCTGCTGCATGTACTATAGACACTGTTGAGAAACAAACTTGTCAGCGCTATTCTTCAAGATAAACACTGTTTTTAAATTAACAGATGAATATTCTTCTGCCTTATGTTGCATAAAAATATTTTTAATATTGGTGCATGTTGAACAAAACATCAGACACTGAAAAGTCTGTGATAGGCCAATATCTGCTGCAGATATTGGCTAGACGATATGTCAGTCTGCACTAAGAAGTAGAGATATTTTTTGACCTTTATAATGTCATTTAGTTGTCTCTAAAATACTGCTCAGCTATAATAATAATAATATTGCCAGACAGTATAAAATAACACTGGCTGGATAAACATATATAATATGTACATTTTAATACTTAGGTACAATATTTTAACAGTATCCAATTTGATTTACAGGAGCCTATGTCTGAGCACAGATGAAGCCTTTGAACAAGGGAAGACTCTCCCATTCATCAATCCAAGCTCCCTGGAGACCCTTAGGGCCCTGGTGCAGGAGATCCAGAGCAGTGGAGAGACAGACCCTGAGATCTGGAAGGACTGCGAGGTAGGAAAATACCCACTGAGACTGGAAGACAGTAGGTCTTGTAGAAAGGCTGATGATGAAGTGTAGTTAGTGTTTGCTGCTGTAGCATTTTGTTCTTGTGTGCTGTATTTGGCTGCTGGTAGCCTCAGTTCAGAGTTGTCACATGTATTTTTTGATCAAATCACACCTGACAGTAAGATAGATGCACACATACACATTTACAGACCCCAACACCCACACAGCACCACTCTACAGCTGATCTTTTCAGACACAGGATGTGATTTGGAGAGAACAGACAACTGTGATGCTCTACAATGTGTAGGCATTTTATGGCACAGTTCATCAAGCTTGAAGGCTTTCAGTTTGCACAACTGAGTATAACACACTCTGTTCTCAATCTTTAATTACTGTATGGGTAGGTTACAGGAAAATTAAATTCTTTCTATGTCTTCTTCCTCTCTAATGGGAGTTTGTATCATAATTGTTGTGCACAGCTGTGCTCTCTGACACCTTCATAAATACACATAGTCATAGCAGTCCTCTAGTGTACATGGAAATAATTTTTTTTTGTGTTCTCATATCTACTCAATTCAAATGTATTTATAAAGCACATTGTTTGTCTCAGTGTATGTTAACCTGCCCTCATGTGTTTTATGCTGCTCTGGATTCATTTCGGCTTTGTGGATATTATATTCTTTGGACTGCTTAAACAACCCTATTAAAAGTGTGTTTTGAGTTTAACCCTCGGCTGTTCTGGTGTTCTGCATTTGGGTCGGTATTCTGCGATTCATGGGAGTGGGACCTGGGAAGGGAGTAGGGGTGTAGGAGGTTGGTGATGTAAGAAGGAGTCAAACCATGAAGGGCTCTATTGACAAAGAGAAGGATCTTGAAATCAATTCTAAACTTTTTAGACAACCAAGAAGCTAAAAAAGGTATAATATGATCTCTTTTTTGAGTCCCTGTGAGGATCCTAGCAACAGCATTTTCGATAAACTGAAGATGGGACAGAGAGGACTGAGACAAGTGTAAAGTGAATTGCAGTAGTTGAGTGGGAAGAAATGAGGGCATGAATAACAATCTCCAGATCTCTCACATAAAGAAAAGGCTTAATTTTTGATATGGAACAGAGATAAAAAAAACCAAACAACCCAAGACGTTTTTAACCATTGAGGTAATTTGCTTGTCAAACTTAAAGTCAGAGGTTTTGGCATGAGGTAGACAAGCTGTCAAGCTGATTGAAAAAACCTCTAATAGAATTTGTGATGTTTTAATTTTCCTCTTAAGGATAAAAACATGCTATCCACCCTGGACTTCTCATTGGGGTTGAGGCAGAGATGCAACTGAATAGTGTCAGTATGAGAGTGAATAGAGATTGTGTTTATTGATGATTTATCACAGAGTAAGCAAAACGAGGATAACAGAATAAGGCCTAAGATGGAACCGTGAGGTACCCTACAACAAAGTGCAGCTGATGTAGAAGAATTGTTTTCAATTTCAACTTTTTAAAGATCCTGTTGCATATGTTGTGGATTTACAGTAACCAAGTTAAAATGGTCCATGTAAACAGATTCTCTGCTTGCCTGGTGAAGTGGTTTATACTATAAAGGAAGTTCAGCATATCCAGGATCTTTTCCTCACATAGCTTAACACATCAGTAGTCACACTAAATCATTATACAAAGGTGTTTATCAGTTTGATAAATCAGCCCAGGTTTTCCAAAAGTAACTATAAGCTCGATTCTACTTTTATTTGTATAATATAAAAAGTACAATAGATCATAGGCAGGTCTACATTTTTCATAACCACTAAGTCTAGCTCAGCTGCAATCCCAGAAGATTATCTGATCTCAGTGCCAGTGTCAGCTGATGCCCTTATTCACATCCAGTTAGATGTTTTTGTTGTTTTGGCTTTTTTCTGGGTTTATTACATAGGTATAGTGAAGACTGACAGGAAAGCGGAGAGAGAGAGAGAGAGAAAGAGGGGAAGGCATGCAGCAAAGGGCCAAGGGTCAGACTCGAACCCAGGCCGGCCCAGCATATAGTTGCCTACTCATATCACTGGCCTAAGCTGGCAGCCCAGTTGGCAAATCTTGTATGGGGTATATTGCTTTATCCTGTCTACAGTTGTTGCACATGTAAGGTGATTTACCATCCACCCCAGCTTCTGTTTTGATGCTGTTTCTGACTCGCTCAGTGCCACATTTGTCGAAACTAACACCTGCTCTGGTCTGTGACCAGGTCTTTATGGCTTTCCATGTATACACAAAGCGTGATATGGGAGGCCCTGGTCATACCTACAAATATAATTTACTGCCTATGAAAATAACAGTCTTTTTTTTAAGTATAGTGCTCTTGACTCAGCCAGAATTTAAGGCAAGTTGAACAACTTCTAAATATAATTTCTAAAAACAACACTGCCGCTAAATCCGAAGCCTGGAAGGAAAGTTGACCAAAAGCTAACGACTTAATGTTGTTACTTACTGTCACTGCCCCTTGCTTTACTATAATTACAGTTTTTAAAAAAATGATTTAATAGCTGTGTTGCTCAGATGTCGTTTTAGCCTCATTCTTTAAGTTGTAACCATGGTAGCAGTTAGTTTTCTTGGGATCAAAAAAAGAAAATTAATTCAAACCATTAGGTTTTCAGGATTATGTAAGGACCTGTAGATTCTTGAAGTGGCTTTTGAATTGGTTGTAGTTGACTGGAATAACAACGAATGTTCCGGTTTGCTGCGCTAAGAAGCTGCATCTCTTTTTGATACATTTTAGGGAAAGACAAAAGAGATTTCTTAACTTATATTTTAGGTGTTATCTGTGTTTTATTTGTAGGGTTAGTAGGTAAGCATCACTCTTTTGGCCTTTAGATGGTATGGTAGTTCAGACATACGTTTAGTTAAGTTGCCAGGAGTTTTTGCCTCTGCAATATAAAGACAAAACAGGGAATGTCAACATATATGGACACTGATTAAAATGACCCTGGCTTCACCCCCAGTTGATTTATTAAGGGGAATGTCTTGCTTTGAATAATGATGCTAAGTAACGTTGTTTGTTTTTCTGCAACAGGGTCGATGGCTGCATCTGTTTCAGCTGGTTGAGAAGCAATACCAAGAGCAAATACTTGCTCAGCAAGAACAATACCAGTGCCAAATACAGGTAAGCCTGCATTTAACATCATGTCCTGTTTTATGAAATTGGACCACCTCAAAAAAGAGATGGTGGATTACAAGGGGACTATCTTAATAAGTATATTGAAAGCAATTTCTTACAGTAAAATTATTCATCTTTTTCAGTTGATTCAGGATGAAATTAAGGCCCTGGTTCAGCTCCAAAACCGACAGGCTAGTGTCCAGCCACATGGGGAGTTCTCCCTAACTTCTGTGAGCAAAAGTACCACAAACATGAAGGACTATATTTTCCCCCCTGTGTCTAGTGAATGTACTGTTCCCAAAACTGTGTCCAGTGACAATGACAGTCTGGCAGCTCCCGTCCATACCCCTTTTAGCTCCCCATCGCCTCCACTCCCTAGGTCTGAGACCACCAACCAGCGGGAGGAGCGTGCAACCACAGTGCTCAGCAGTGGATATGGGACTCTTTCTACTTGGGAGTCAAGTCTGGAACCTGCAGGTTCACCAGGGGAAGATGAGGTTGTTGGTCAAAGAAGCGAGAAGCATCACTGGTCCATTAACTTCCAGAAAGACACAGAGACAAGTATGCTTGGTTGCCAGCAAGATTTCTCCAATGAGAGGATGCTCGGAGTGAATGAACCACTAGTGTATCAGCAGAAAATCTCTGGGTATGTAAGGTCAAACACATCCATGCTAAACAGAGTTTGTAAGGATGTACTGTGGTGTTTTCTCGGCTTTTCAGACATAAACTTCTATCTGTTAACCCAAGAGCATCTGAAAATGGCTATAGACAAAGTCTGACACTAGTCCATAAACATTACAGACAGGGTAAAAGGCACGGTTTACACATGTTCAGCTGGCCAACAGTTTATTTTATATGTTGAGTGTTTAAAATAATGTAAAAGTCTTTAATGTGATAAAGGCAGAGTCTGTGACAGGCCAAATTAATGAGATTTAGTCGGGAGCCAAAGTTATTTGTTGCCTGCAGCTGACTGTAGAAGTCTTGCCTCTGAGTTTCCAACACACCTGCAGCATCAATCATTAAGCAAGAGAGCTGAGCACATTTATGAATGTGGCACAACAATAGTAGCTTAATTAATTACTTAAAATAAATGGTGCCCAACATGTAGACAGCATTGATTAGGATCAAGCAGCAAATGACTGTGTACTTCACTTCAGCCAAGTGATCTATCACACAGTCAGTTTATACCCTACAGTGAGGAACATGAATGTAAACATGACCTAAAAGAGACAGACTGATAAAGCCATCAATGTTAAGTGTTCTGTGTTTAAAACTGGTTTTATAAATACATTTAACATCAAATTTAATTGCCTGTAGATGTTTTCTAAAACATTTTTTGAAACTAAATGGCCACCCAACATGACATAGTCACATGAAATGAGTCACAAGAGAGTCTCTGGTTGGCAGATGATAGGAAGCCCAAATTCAAACAAGAAAACAGGAAATAAGTCTCAAAAATTGAGCATATCCTGCTAAATATGTAGATCATCCCCCTATCACACTAACTACTTTAGTAATGCTATTAGGAATTAGTAACTTAATCTGGAAAGTACTAACTCAGTATTACAATATAAATGCTCTAGAATAGTGGTTTCTTAAGTTCATTTATCAAAACTTTTCTTAAGTTTTGATAAATGAAAGCAAAATTAAAAATGTAATTCGGACAAAAAAAATTATTTGTGTGATCACCCAATTATTTTGGGCATGTTTGCGAGTGCGTGTCTTTACTAAGCTTTCTTGGAATATATAATTGTGCTAGTGTTTCCTTTCCCCGTCTCACTTGTGTGTTTGCCTCCTCACACACTAAGTGAAGCAGAGGGCACACAGGTGACTCATTCTCAACAAGCATTAAACTGAACATAATGTAGTGAGAGAAAGAGAGAAAGTGCTGTTGTCAGAGCTTTTCAGTTGTGTCAGCATATGCAACCGGTGTTTTAATCACAAATTGTTACAAACAAACAAAGAAATCTTTGGAATGCCTGTAATAATAAATAAATAGTAAATATAGAACAAAAAAGAACTGAAGTGACTGGATTGGCACCAGTGGGCTTGTTGTAACAAAACTCATTCAACCCTTTAGATACCCTGAAAGAATCCTTTTGAGGTTTAGGCAACATTTGTCTGAGAAATTATATTTTTACTTACCCTAAGCAATTCTGTTGACAGCACCAGTCAACAGTTGACCTCCTGGGCCCAGCGGCAGAAACTGAGGCCCAAGAAGAGCAAAGCAGGACAAGCGTCATCCCAAATGCCAGAGTACCAGGAGCAGCCTCGCAGCCCCAGAGAATCCCACAGTCAAAACACTGTGGAGAGCACAGACTCCCAGGACCAGGTATGACCCAGGAAGTGGTGACAGCCTCTTCAACCAGGATTAATTCTCCAAGATTTTGCATAGATAAAATAAAATAAACGACCAAACAAACAAACAAAAAAACCCCACCCAAAACAGCAACAGTGCATAGTGTTTATTTGTAATATTTTTCGTTTTTCCTTTATTTGTCTGTTGGGATTACTTTCCTGCTGCTGAATCTAATCTACTCATCTCTATTTGTTTTCAGCATCAACCAGCTGGGCCATCTTCCAGCTCTTTTCCCCTGAGGAGGAGTGATAGCCTAGCATCTGAAGCCTCAGGTAAGAATTCAGGGACTTGAATTCAGACACACAGGGACTGGATTCGGCCATTGTAAAGTACATAGAAATAAATAAAATACAAAACATGAAATAAAAATAGAAAGTACAGGATATTACACAAATTTTAGAAGCCCCCTGTCATATTTGTGTTTGTGATATATGTGTCCATGTTGAAAAGATTGAAAACAAACATGTCTACACATACCTGGAGAGCTCATTTCTGTCTGTGTTTTTGTGCTTGCAGTTAAGCATATAGTAGAGTTACAATAGAGTTTCCTTTTTCTCAGCCAGTCGACCATTTTTTAAACAGCTGTTCACCCTAAGGTTTTGTTTTTGGTCTTTATTTTTGGGGGGGGGTACTCCAACACTATGGCTCAATTATGTGTATTCATTGTGCCTTGTTAAAAAAGTTCACGTATAATAATACGTGGACGTATAATAATACGTGGACTTTTTTTAAGACTGAGTGGAACAAGAATAAGATATTTCATCTAGACATACACACATATTTTTCAACTAATTTCATTGTTTAGATGTAATTTTGGTACTTTTAATAGCTTTGCTAATAACAAGAAAGATATAAAATATATGTCAGCTGAATATTGGTATTGGAATTGATCCATGTTGGCCATGTCCCATCCATAATTATAATGGGATATTAACAAGAAACCTCTTATTTAGTGACCTTTCTGATATTTATTGTTGCATCAAATCAGTTTTTTTTTAGCTAAATGTTCAAAAATAGGATTTTGCAGAAGTGAAAGAAAACAGGTCTGTTATTTTTATGATTTTCCTGTTTCTTTGGTACAGAAACAAACAAAAAAAGAATAGTACCAGCATTGGCTATCGGCCAAATTGTTATTGTAAACATCAACTAACCAATTGAGCAATTAACTAATTATCAGAGTTCTTGTTTTATATTAAAGTATTTTAGGGTGGCAAGCACTGCCAGAAATATGTGATAAAATTGTAGTTTCAAACAATGTTTCCAAATTATTGCATATAGCAATTAGAGTAAGCCTTTTTCTGTTTTAGGCCTCACTTATTGGCGTCTGAATGAGTGTGATCTCTATCACCCCCTACCGGAAAGCTTTGACAGTGGTGCCTATCTACTTTTGCAAGAGGCATCCATGAGTCTGGTGAGTTACATTATTTCGGTTTACTGTGGCTTCTGAGAGTGATATAAAATACATGGTTTGCTTATAATGCTGAGGTTTGATGCCTAATTTGGTTTTCTTTAGACTCCAGGAAGCCAGGAACCTCAGTTATCTCTCAGAGAGATCTATCAGAACAAGCAAAGAGCAGATTGTAAGCGTTCGGACTGGGAAGGCTCTGCTACTTCCTTTCCGTTGTCACCGCAGGTATGTCACATGACTCATACTCTGCAATCCCAAGATTGTAGAAGTGATTAACAGAAGATAGATAATGACACTTATCGTGTCATTATCTATCTTCATTCATTATTAAAAAATATAATATTTTTAAAAATACTGGTAATGGTGACGTGTTAATCTTGTAATAAATTTCACATCCACAAGTTCACATTTTCTTACAATTTGTATGTTTGTGCTTCAGATGTTGACACTGGATCCAGCAGCTAACATGCGGCAGTCAGATCGCACCTCTGGCTTCACTTCACCCTCTCACTTCAGCAGCCCATCATTTGCCAATCAGCCCCACCTCTACCCTAGAGTCGGGACCCCCATAACCCCTGACAGCATGGTGGATTGCAGCCCCAACCCTGGAGATACAGACTGTATCTCTGATACCTCCAGTGTTTCTGCCCCATCTAAAGTGCAAAGCCCATGGGGAAATACAACCCAAGAATTCCTGTCTACCTCCCAAGATAAGGCTCAGGCCTCCCACACAGACAGCCATCTGCGCAGAGCCAGTGCCCCCTTAGCCAGCGAAGAGGAGGGTAGTCACACCCACACCAGCACCCTGAAGCCTTGTTCAGCCTCTGGTGCTTCTCTGCGACATGGAGTCAGTCCACACATGGAAAGAGCATCGTCACTAGAGGACCCTGTTGTTCTCTCTCTGTACGTACATACGTTATAATGTACAATGTTCTGCTCAACCATTTGGTCGAGCACATTTTGAGTCCCTATATCTTTCCAAAAAAATGCACTGATATTAACTTTAACTTGTTTGAGCCTTTTCTATCACTTGGTTTTGATATGTTATTCTCAAAAAATCCACTGAATATCGATCTGTCTTTGAGTGGTAGATCTTTTCAGCTTCCTTGCAGAAAGTTAGCAACTCCACAGGAAAGCTAGAAATGCTCTGTATTGTGAAAATTTTAAAGTTGGGTACATTTATTTGGCATGACATAATGTCAGAGACTTGACTGAACAGAATGAAATAGCATGAAAATTTTAAAAAAGTATATGGGTCAAATAATTTCTAAAAAAACAAACTAATTTCTAAAAACATCTGCTCTACCAAATGCTTGATTTGGCCCTTTATGGTAAATGTTGACCTGAAGCTAAAGAACTGAAAATGTCTGTTTATAAAGTATAAACAAATAGTATTTGAACAACATGAATCTCTAAAGACGTCAAATAAATCCAAAATACTGCCAAACACTATTAGCACTTTAGCTACACTTAATGTTTTCTATTAAGATGACCTGAAATAAGGACATGGCAGGTCATGTGTTTCATAGGACCCAGAGCCAGTGAACAGAAATCTCATGTTTAATAGCTTCATTTCTTTTTTTCCCCATTATCTTCTTGTACTTTTAAAAGTGGAGGTAGATATTTGTGATTATCAGAAAGTCAGAAGTAATGGATAAATAAGGTAATAGATGAATTCGCTTCACTTTGCATCGTGATCACAGTCACCTGTCACCAGTCACCTGCCCAGTCACCTCCCAGAGAACCAAAAACTACTGCAAGTGCTGTGAGTAAAGTAACATTACACATGACCAGTTTTCTAAAGAAAAGTTTTGTTTTTCTTCTCCTGTTTTTCAGACTAAGGCAGAACCTGAGAGAGAAGCATTCTCGGCATGTGGCTGACCTGAAAGCATATTATGAGTCTGAGATCCAAATCCTGCGAGACAAACTCAAGCTCAGAGATCTGCCCCAGGATTTAGAGAAGAGCAACCATGCCCTCACAGAAAGGTTTGCATTTACTGACTATATTTTCAGTTAGATTATTATTGTTTATTATATTGAGTTGGAGTAAAAAATGAATTTTATATGTACAAGAAAAATAAGCAGGGGTGATACAGTTAAAAGTAGAAACAAGTCAGCAGGTTAACTGTCACTTTTGGTTAGAAATAGCCAATAAGTGAAATATTGTTTTTGAGGTCCAGGGGTTCAAAAGTTTAACACATTTCTACATCTATCAGTGCATTAACAATAGGGGACATTAAAATAGGTACTCCGTTTAGGATGGTGCAAAGTTGTGGTTAGGATGCTGAAATTAAAGGGGAAAAGGTGTCAAATCCAACTTGAATGATATTGAATTCATATTCTGAAATACCAAGACACAAAAAATCCTGTAGTATTGCTGTTTAGATTAGTTTTATGTTGTCATTGTTTATTGCTATTTATCTACAGGTGCAAACATCTAGAACAGGCTGTGGCTGAGGCCACCACCCGTATTCAAGAACTAGAGGCAACAAACAGCTCACTGGAAAAAAAGCTGGTATGCTTTGCTATTTATTTTATATCATTTTTACCCCTCAGCCATAAAAAGCTGATGTGGTATTGTCATCACCCAGCAGGGGACATGGACACCCAAGTTGTGAATGCGATAACTCGTTAACCAAGCGACATAGAAGTTTCAAATTGATACCATAGGTGCACTACTAAAAGTCTCAACAAATTTGGTTACAGGTCAAATTTTTCGAAAATCTTGTGAATGCGAAAATCTGAGAACAAAGAAATGTAGAATTTTGAAATTAATACCATAGGTTATCTATGTGTTTTCTATGTTTATGTATTCATTTATATTTATTGGGTCTTAATTAGAACGTCTTTTTAATTTGTCACTTCATCAAGGATGTTTTCTAAAAATATGTCAATGGCTATGAAAGTAATCTTTATTCCATATCTTCATTTTGATGTTCTTTTTTGTCATTAGGCAGAATGGCCGGAGCGCTATGCTGTAGCAGGTGCCACTGTGAAATCTTTGCAACAGCGACTGGAAGAAAGCAAACATTCGTCCAAAGAAAAGGACGCCCTGGTGGCGCGTTTGAAGAACCGTGTACGGCAGCTGGAGGAGGCGGCGCAAAAAGCCTGCAGAGAAGCAGATGAGAAGGAGGCCAGGAGGGAGAGAGAGTACAAGATGCTGCAGGATGTAAGTCTGAGAGAACAGAATGCCATGAAGACATGATAACAGTCAGAAAACTGTTTCACATAAAACTCTCATAAACATCCTCTTATTCATTGGATGCTGTTAGCATCAGTACTGAGGTATTTTCTTTAATCAGGCAAGTGCACTGTTGTAGATGGACTTGATAATTTGTGATAGTTTACTTTATCTGCAGTCAGCTAGCGCTAGGTGTTGAGGAATTAGCTTGCAGCTGAGGATGTATGTGAGAGTTTTTTCTATGTTAAGAGTCTTCTTTCAAGGATGCACCAGTCAGGTTCATCTGATTACTGTCTGCTCCAGTATTGATCCTTTTTAGCTTATGTGGGCTACAGCCAGATGTTATCCAAAGCAGGGGAGTAAAACCAAAAGTCTTTCACTTTATAGTCTACGTATAATTTTTGTGTAATACAATACTTTCATGACTGTTCTTTTGAAACACTACAAAGTATTGGTAGATATTTTTTAACACAATTCTGAAAGTACTATAAAAAATATTAAGTCTGTCACAAAACACAGACAACTTTACACACTAACATTCACACTTAAGGGCAATTTAGAATCACCAATGAACCTAACCCCTCTAGGTGCATGTCTCTGGGCTGTGGGAGGAAACCAGAGTACCCAAGAGTAGACAATGCAAACTCCACACAGAAAAGCCCCGGCTAGATGGTAGATTAGAACCCTCATATTTCTGCTGTGAAGCAACAGTACTAACAACCATGTCACCGTGATGACCCAAAATAAAAAGTAATTTTATTTTTTGCATTCATTATCAAATTATAACATGTTATAAATCAAGCTCAAATTATTATTTACAGAGATGCACTTTTGGCACTATGCGTAATCTATCTAATGGAACAAATTACATACTCCTTAAGATTTCAGAAAGATTTATTTATTTAATATGTAAACAATGAAGAGGCAGTGTTAGAAATTTGTGGGGTTTTTTGGTTTTGTCTGTTTGTTTGTTTTTTTTTTAACTTTATTTTAAAAAAGGACATTTGCCAGTGCTACAGTATGTATAGAGTGTTTAAAAATTAAGTTAAAAAACCAAACTATTGAACGACCCTGTGTTAGCCACCACATGCACCCCTTTTTTAATTGATTTTAATATTGATTTTTCTTTTGTCTGAAGTATTGTCAGTACCACTGTCACATTTTCAGAATTTTGTATTAAGAGCAAAAAAGTCAATCACTCTTTGTCAGCAGTGCAGTAATGCTAGCCTCCAAGGTTAAAATGTTTGTGGTTTTGTTTCCTCAGCTGCTTGGAGAATATGATTCTCTGATAAAAGACCATGAAGGATTGAAGGTAATGATTCTCTCACTGAAATTTACATTAAAACTTTTCTTTGATTATTTGATTTATTTGGCGTCATGGAGTTTTCCCATTTATTTATCTACAGAACAAGCTGGTGTCAGCAGAGAATAAGCTTGTTGATTCCAATGATCAGATATCTGAATTAAAGAGGTGAGTGAAGAGAGTGATAATAGGTGAGCTGTATCTAAAGGTTAAAAAGTCAAGACTACCAGCTTGCTTAAAGGTCACTTTAAGTCAAGGTCATTTATAAAAAACCAAAGTGTTACAGAGTTATTGGTCTCCGGCCTGTCACTGTTTCATTGTCACGTGCTGGTTTGAGCAGTTTTGTGAAACGGCTGCAGTGGTGGGTGGTAGACGGAGAAAAGAATATTAATCGATAAAGCCTAATGATGCTCCTGTTAAAAATAGATAATAGCGCTGGCCTCTGATGCTAGGCAGCAACGTCTCCTTGCAGTTTCCCCTTTGCCTGCTAATTGATACCTATAGAGGGAGCACATTGATAAAGTGTGCCAAGTCAACAATATGAACAGATGGTAGTTATAAATTGGAGTATTTTAGCTTATCTGTTTTTGAGCTAATAACCTAAAGGGTAAGGCCTACATCAGCATCCACTGAAAAAACATGTGACCTTGTGTAAAGAGACTTTGGGGAAACTAGGAAATGTTTTATTTTTTGAATACACAGAGGATTTTAAAAATGGAAAATGTGTAAGCTGCTCTAAGCATCAAGGACTAACGGAGTCACAGTGCAAATGTTAATTACTATGGTCTGTAAAACAGGAGAATCAAATTACAGCCAGGCCTTGATGGCTGAGAGAATTTTTCTTGCAAAATGTTGACATTAAAGAGGACCTAATATGCTAATTTCCGTTTTCATATTTTTATTCTTGCACTGGACTAGAGTAGCATTGTATGACTCACAGTTCAAAATAATCCTACTTGAGCTTACAGAGATGTTGTACAGTCCCTCTGTCCATTCATTGTCTGAAGTAGCTGTCTGTTTATCTGATTGGTGGACCCTCTTAAACAAAAAATGTAAAAAGCAGATGGGTGAAGTTCACAATAAATTGCATTTTATTTGGAATTTATTTACAGTCATGCCGTGTAGTGTAAAAAAAGAAAAAGAAAAGAAAAAAATGAGCCAACATGGCTTGTTGTACCTGCCTCTGAAATACTTCTATGACTCTCTTTAGTTATTTTAATGTGCATGTTTGTGATTAAACCCCTCAGAGTGATCTCTAAGCTGGAGTCTCAGGTGAAGCAGTTGGAGCATGAGAACCAGGCCAGGGCCCGTTATGTTTACCACAGTAACATACAACCTTCTGGAGCTGGGTAAGCACAAAAAATACTGAAATCCTCCACAAGGTGTAATCATTAATGTCAGGGACCCCAACCATTCAGTAAAATCAGAATCTTTACCTGGTTTAAATTTGGTTGATTTCCTATCAAGTTCATCTTCTCTGACACCTTTGACAAGCAGAGGATGTATTTTTAAAGCATTCCATGGACGTCCTATTCTGTCCTGTTGAAGGTGCCACTGTGATACCTTCTGGTCTTCAGACGACTATTTTTAGTGCCTCAAAGCGAATCTCCCCTCCACGTATGCCCTACTTATGTCCTGTTGCCACCTGGTTTAGCCACTTTCATTGATTATAATGTTGCAGGATGTGCTCTGCAAGCATTTAGATACTTCAGGACTGTACAGTAGAACTCCAATGTGATATGGAACAGATTTGATATTTAGATGCTAGATGCTTCAGGACTGCTTCAGGATTTAGATGCTTCAGAACTGTAAACTAGAAGTCCAATGTGATATGGAACAGATTTGATATGGGACTCAGTGACTGTTAATAAAACAGCCAGCATGCTCCTTTGTACTGATTCGCCATCTTAGGGCTTTGACATTGTGAACTCTTCTACTGAAAACTCTTGTTTCAGATGTGGTTTTTGCTTTAAATTGCCAGGGTCACAAAACTTGATGATTTGAGTTTTGAAAAGCACAACCATGAGCTAGATTACATGGATCTTTGCTTTTTTACAACAAACAAAAGTATGCCATCATAATAAGAATGATGAACTAATAACTACAGATTTTCTTTAATGTTGTGAATCATGTCTCTTTTATTATATCTTTCCATTTTAGGCTCAAATATTTTGTAAGTGCAATAGCTTACAAGGGGTGTATAAACTGATGCCTGCCAAATTCTGAACCTTTTACCATGTCCACAGTCTTTTCCACCATCCGGACCTCCTGCTGTCACCCAGTAAAGGCAAAGCAGAGCCAGATGTCACCCACAGACAGTCTCCTCCTCTATCAGACCAGCTAAAAAGTGTCAGAAGACCTAATCAATCAACAGTCCACAAAAGGGCATCGTATCCAGTAAATGATTATTCATCAGGAACAGGAAGCTCTATGGACACCCCTTCAGCTGCTGGGAGCTGGAGGTGTGTTTCTGATTGTTGAGGATGGGGTTTTTGGGGGGGGGGGTTTTGTTTAGTACAACTGTAAGTGATTTACAGAGATCTTCTCCAACAGGTGTGCGTCTCCTCCAGAGTATGAACAGTCTGTTCTTCAGATCAGACACCAGGAGCAGAGTGCTGGCCACCAGGAAGCTAGTCACAGAGAAGGATCCTGTGCCCTGACACCCATGATGAGGGCCCTGATAGAGCTGGAGGAGACTAAAGCCACAGATACCCGGGCCCCCTGTAAGAACAGCTCCACCAACCATAGTATGACTCACTCACTCACAAAGGCCACATTATACTGAGGGACTGTCTGAAATGTAAGCAGCTGACCATAAAAAAATCTGTGTTCCTCAGTCCTGTAGCTCAAACCAGAAAGAGTGACTCCTGGAAAACAAACTAATTGAGACAAAATGAGAAATTATACAGCTACTATGTAGCCCAACATGTCAAACATGCCAACAAAGCTTGTGGCCAAGCAGTTAGGTCAGACTTCAGAGTTGGTTTTACAAAAGCAGCTACAATTAAAAAGGGGTTACTTACTGTAATCATTTCTCTATTTAGTACACTTTCGGTACATGTGAAGGGGGGAAATGTTTTTTTTCTTTTCCCATCTTCAGCCTGAATATGTTCACTGATGTTTTGATATAGATGTTTCTTTCTTTCTTTTGTGGTGATTCACATTAAGTTGGTCGTCTGTTGTCACTTGTCATTTCTTGCTTTTCTGTCTGGAGTGTTAGCTGATGGCTCAGTTTATACCTTTTTACACATCCTGTTGGTAAATCTTATGCAGGATGCACTTTTGAAGCTGGTATAGTCTGCCCTTGAATTATATTATGTTTTTGTCTCTGTAGGGGTCAGCAGCCAGAGAACCACTGTTGGATTTGTGGAGAGGAGATGCAAAGAGCCAATTCAGGAGCGCGATGGGCTTCTTCACAGAGAGAAGGAGTTGGTTAAACCTCGAGGAGTTGTGGCCGGAGCTGAGCATGGAGGATCGAAAAGTCGCAGTGGAGCAGAAAGAGCTGCTGCTCTGCTAAGAGCTCAGAGGAGTCTGTCTCCAGAGGGCCACAGATCCTCCTCACTGCCTCCTCCAGCACACCGAAGCATACCCACAGCTACACCCAGTAAGAGCTTCCAGTCATTCTAGCTCCATTTAGGGGTGACTGTGGCTCAGGTGGTAGAGCAGGTCACCTACTAAATGGAAGGTTGATGGTTCAAAATAAGAACTCCAAAAATAAGAACCCCAAGTTCCTCTCCGATTCATCCATTGGAGTATAATTCTGTGTGAGTGTTAGATAGAAAGCGCTTACATAGAAAAACATAGATGAATAAGACAAGTTGTATTTAATGAGTAGAGTAGAAAACAGCAATATAAGAACAGTCCATTTACCATTTAAAGAGGGATCAAAAAAATGAGTAAATTCAAGTGACTTGTTTAATTTTTTTTAGTATGGCTTAAGATGTTTATACTGTGTGTGTTAGCAGTCAAATGGCTTAGTTGCCTTTGTTTTCTATGTTGGCTTCACTACATGCTGCTTTGATTGGTCGACTGGTATTGTGATTACTGTAATAAGTTGTATACTGCTGGAGTCCAATGTTACTTTGATTAATTGGAAAAACAAAACACAAAGACATTGTTGTTGGCTCTGTGTCCTGTGACACACTGGGTGTGATAGTGTTAATAGGGCTGTGTGAGCTTTACTTATTGGTACGCTCTCTTCTTCCATTCAGCAAAGAGGGAAACGTTACTCATGCCTCTGTCTGCCAAGTCCAGCCCTAAACGTAGCCCCACTGAAAACTACTCCACTGCTTTTGGTCACCGGATGCCGAGAGAGGAATATCTTCTCCACAGGTAAGAAACATACATCACATTGCCTTGTATTGTAAAGCAAGTTCTCCGTAAGCTGTGTTTGAACAGCATTAACATTACAGGGAAAGGATGAATTAAGTATTCACTGTGCTTTACAATATTTTAACTAGTAATTCTTCATTTTTAGCCATCTAGAAATAACATAATATGAGCTCTCCCATGTGGGCACATTTTTACATTCAATATGACCTGAACTTTCTTAATATTTCATATTTGGTGCCTGTGTGAAATATCACTACATAAGACATAGCATTTGCAGTCCTGTCTGACGTCATTTATTTTGTTTGGTAGTGCCTGGCTGTTAGTGAAGTTGAATCTCAAAGCTTGGGATTTTTTTGTGTTACAGCAGTCAATATATCAAAAACACAAAAAGGAGCCCAATAAAATAAGTCAAAAAAGATTTCAATAAATCAAACCTAAATAAAAACAATAAAATAAGTTATTCTGCATCTGTCCTCGTGTCAGCGGTGTTGAAACAGATATTAGGGAAAGTGTTCAGCTGCCTGTGCAGTAAGCTGTGCTGAGGGTATACATAGTTCATTTTCTATATCCATTCATTATACATTCACTATCCGCCTTTTAAGTCTGATGTCATTAGCCGTTTCCGGGTCCAAACTCCTCTTCAGTTCCCAAACTCAAACAAATGCTTTGGTATCACCGAGAAAAAAACTGTCTAAATTCTTTCATCTTTAATAAAATGATCAGTGTGGCATCTCTACTAGGTGTAACAATAAAGTTTAACATCCAGGCGTCCATGAAAACAGGATTTCTAAAGTTTAACAGAGTTAGAAGTTAGCAGGGAGTCAGCTTGCTAGTTTCTATTTAAAGATGATATACCATGTTCTGACTGAAGGATTTCTGAAAAATTAAAACATACAGCTCTGCTATCACTTTGGACATAAATGAAGACAGAAAACTAAAGAGTAGTGATGATTGTAGGGGTACTGAAGTTGGGGCAGCTGGCATATGCTATGGTTAGGATGATATAAACACATTAGCACAGTAAAGCTGGAGGATGGACGCGGTTTTTAAAACTAAGCTTTAAAATGTGCTGCCGATAAATAGTGACAATAAAAACCCAGAGAGGCCGACAGTGATCACTGACTGTTTTTTTGGGGGGCTTGTTCAGATTAAATAGAACAAGATTCAACACGTTTTAATGCTTTGTAAAGACAACAGCCTTTATAATCGCAGTGTAGTTTGGACCCAGAAGCAGGGTTCATATGTCATCACTTAACAACCAGATAGCCACAGTCATTCCCATTTTCCCAAGTAATATGGATGCTGGTAGTTCAATATTCGGGCCACAGAAAAATCCCATTGCAGTAACCTGTCTAGTGTTGCACCACTTTTCTCAAGTAGTGCAGTCCCTGCACATTTCTTTGTGCTACTCGGATTAATGTGACTATCATTCAAAATGTTCTGAAGCCAGGTACAGTCATAATGTGGTCTGGGAAGAGAGTGTAAAATCT
>VUQG01017027.1:25373-48619 GCA_015106755.1 Etia nguti
TAAAATCTGTATGAAACACCTCAAACTACACTCAATATGTTCCTTTTGAGTCCTAAATTGAGCTCACCAAACTTGTCCATCTGGACCTCGCATTCCCCATGATGATAGCTGGAATAGAGGGTTTATTTTTTTCACTGCTACTACACAGTGCCAGGCTAAAAAAAAAAAAGAAAACAAAAACCCCCCAAAGCCAAATGCTCAGGTATCTCAGCTTGGCTCTTAGTCAGCTTGGAGAGAGATGTGTCAAAGATTTTGGTGTGGGTGAGCAACCGTGGGGAAATATTAGCAGTGGAACTCTGGCATCTGTTAGTGAACATTATTAGTTGCACCATGTCACAGAGAACAGAGTAACCCTCGCGTCACATATTTGCCGTAAACACTGCCTGCTGAAATTTACCACCAGGTGTCATCCCACTGCTCCCTACACACATTAAAACCTTGTAAAGAGTGTCACACAGAACACAGGTTTGTTCAAAGTCAGTTAGAGCATGAAATGAAATATATACACCTCACTGCTTCATCACATAAGCCCCTGAACACAGCAGCTGTCGCGCTTGTTTTTTGTTGTTCTTGTTAAAGTGAATTAAAACCTCATTGTGTGCTGTCTACAGGCCCGACGGACAAGTTGACAAGAGACGTCACTCATTCCACAGCAGCAGTCCCAAGAGAAGACTCCAGTTTACATCAACAGGCAGAGAAGATGGTAACATATTTATTATGTACAGATACAGTTTTTATAAAATTCAGTTAAGTACTGCTTTTTGGTTGTTTGACTAGATTTATTGCACTGTTTTGGTGCTGTACTCCTACCATAAACCAGTTTGATACTGAATAACAGGGTGATTATTTATACTTCTAATTTTTTAATGTGAGAATGGATGGATGATGGATCTTTGATGGAGCTTGATTGATTTGATTTGATATTCTGTTGGTCACACTGGTTGTCTTCACTTAACAGGAGGCACCTGTTTGTCCTTGGGCATTATTTATTTTAAGGCGTTGCTTTAGAGTGCGAGATGGTACATTATAATTAATTTGTTACAGTAATTACACTAATTTTCACTACTTCTGTTATTGCTGTAGTAACACTGCAGTAACCCTCTTGTTTTTTTTTGGACACATAGTAGACAGTAGGTCTAAAACAGTTACCAGTGTATTTACTGTGAGCATATTAATAATATTTTCTTTTCCTTTCTCTGCCAGAGTCCTCTGGTGGTGTAAACCCACAGGATGAAAACTCCCAGCTGGGTTGGGAGGAGCAGGGAGGCTTTAGTGGGCCTGACGCGCAGGACCCCTGTGAAGACTCGGCCTCACTGCACAGAATCCAGTCACTGGCGGAGGCTGAGAAACTGTTTGACGAGTTGACGCAGGAGAAAAAGCAGGTGAGAGTTCAAAGGCATGTCACAATATGCAGTAGTATCTGCTTTTTTATTAAATCAACAAAATATATCTTAATATGTAAGTGTCACACTGGTGTCTTTTTAAAAATGGTGCACTCGGTTTTACCCTAAGATAATTTAGTCTCCCTGCCTCTAGATAGATGGTTATTAACAGTTTGGTAGAACAAACACATTAGCATAGCTAGTAACATTACAAAATTTAGCTTCCCTTAAAAGGTGTTTGGACATGGCAAACATTGATATTAACAGCTTTTATCTCGCCGCTCTACAACAAAGAGTACACGGGGAACCCGCCCAGCACAGGGAGAACATGAAAACTCCACATAGAAAGTTCTCAGCAAGTCAGTGGACTTTCTTGCTGTCAAGCAACAGTGCTAACCACTGTGCCACCCTGTTTGCTGTCCCAATAGCTAGAACACCTGTCCTTCTGCTTTGGTATTAGGATTTCCTTTTCCTTTCATGTTGGGCGCACTTGGTACTTTATTGATTTGTTATAACAGCTTGTGATAGAAGTGCCCTGTTTTTTTTTGTTTTTTTTTTAACTTTTATTAATATCTCTTTGATACACCTCCATGTCATAGTGATTGTTTCATGACATTCTGCTTGTAATTACAAAAGGAAATTTGTAATTATTTTAAACACCAGAATTTCCAGTAATTACCTTGCATCTCTTGACACATAGGCCAGGATTCATTGTTTTTACAGAGCTCCTAAATGACTTCTATTTTTAGGAGGTTTATATCCACCCACTCACCCCCTCCTCCTGTCTCTACCTTGCTGACATGGGAATATTACTCTACATTACACATGAGTCCATTGAATGTGTTTCGCGTGAGGGGTATTTAATTAATATCATTATTTTTGGTCATAAATGATTAACCTCTGAATGTGTGATGTACAGATTGAGGCAGCTTTGAGCCGGATGCCTGGTGCAGGCGGCAGAGTGAGCCTACAGACCAGGTTAGATGAGGTAAGGCTCCACGGAAACCATCCAAATATTTATTATTATGCTTCTAGGATTTATTTATGGTGGTTGTTGTTATGCAGATGGTGTTTAGATTCTTTTTTACAATCCTTTTACTAACAAATTTTTGCCACCTGTCTCTAGTTCTGAAATTTGAACATTTGTGTAATGTAAATTACATTATTTGAGGGTTTTTGTTGTGGTTAAAGAGAGTGTTTGCACAGTTTATACGTTTAAAAGGCTAGGCTTACAATGTAAATCTGTGGATACCAGTCTACCACTTTGGTGCAGACAGAAATAGTTCTGCCAGCTTACTGATAAATTTTACGATTTATCCACCAACTGCTAAATGTCTTATATTGTTCAATACTTTGTTTTTTTATTTTAAAAAATAAAGACCCAGCAAACATTGCCATCAGCCTGAACTGCGTCGTATGCAGGGCTTTTTAACAAATGTTAACATGCTGACACTTTAGATAAAACTGCTAAACCTCAACATGTTAGTATGGTAGTGTGCTTTGTTAGCATTTCATTCAAATCTAAACACTGTGTTTAGTTAGAGACTCCGAGCTGCTGTCAGCCTTGTTCAGTAGATTCTGTTTTGTGGATCAAACTAAATGCATTAGCTAGTTAGAATCAGTGATTCTAGTGTAGGGCTTTTTGATATAACGATATATATCGAATGACGATATGAAAACCTCTATTGTTTCATATTACACTATCGTTTGTTTCGTGGTGTCACAAAATAAACTGTTTACGGCAATATTTTTTCATTGTTTTGATGGTCACTGTAGTCACTGTAGCATGGACATGATTTGGTTATGAAAAGTCAGACACGGACCAGAAAACTGTACTATGCAAATTATGCAACCGGTCCCCACCTCAGACTCAAACACAGCAACCCTCTTCTACCACCTATGCAAGAATCACGTGAAAGAGTATGGAGAGAGTTTACGGATGAGAAGCAGTCAGGTGCTCAAAATAAACCTTAGACTCAAACATTAGAACAGGCTTTTCCCCACAGCACGCCGTGTAATAAATACTCACAAAGAAAATGGCGGCCGTTACAGCTTATGTCTAAAAATGTATAGCATCGGTCAAAACCCTCGACTCCAGGTACACGACGCTCAGCTGAAAACACTTCACACAAGTTGAGTTGCCCGAAATTCACTGAATTTACAGAAAATGTAAAATTTGAGATTTTGGTCATATCGCGCAGCCCTATTCTAGTGCATCTATTTAAGATCATATTTATATGTAAAAATGCCAGTGCTTATTTTCTGCCTTATTATTATTGTTGTTTAAAGTGCCCACATTTTGCTACTTTTCCCCCGCTTTCTTGAGTTCTGTGCTAAAGTTTTACATAGCCAGAAGCCAAAGTCCAATAAAATGAAACGGTTACGGATTTCATGGCTACCATTGTAAAACCCTATTCTGTTATTGTTTTAACTTTTCAAAATTTGATTATTACAATTTTAGTAACTCAAGATAAACTCGGTCCTGCTCAACCAAAGTTAGCAGCATTCGCCAAGATTTAACACAGGCAACATGGGCTTGTTTTAAGTCTGTGAAAACTTGGCGGAAGGTAGGCAGGGTTGTTTTCTGTTTTTTTTGTTTGTTTTGGGGGTTTTTTTGTTAGTAAGAAAAGGGTGAAAAAAATCGCTAAGGTGGGAATAAATGAAAAGTGACTAATTGGCAACAGTGAGGTGACCTGAAGTGACGCTTCATTAAAAAAAAGTCAAGGGATGCCAGTTTTCATTTGGGTTTATCCTCTGAGCCCCATGAATGTCTACATTTACATTTTTAACAACCACTAATAGTTAAAATTTTCTGCTGGGACTTCCCAGTGGAGCAACAGGTCAACATCCTTAGAGTTAATAAAACTGCTTAAATCAGATACTAATGTATTGAACCTGCTAATTTACTTTTGAAATGGCTGCCATTGAAATTTCTGCTCCACTTCCACCCTCAGGTGGCCTTAGAGAATCGTCTGGAGAGGCTGAACCGTGAGCTGGGATCCATCCGAATGACCCTGAAGAGATTCCACGTCCTCCGTTCCTCGACCAACATATAGCAATGTCTGTCTTCTTACTTTAGTATTGGTTCTACAACTTAGTGTCTTGGTTTTATACACAGCACTGATTGTCTTTCCATTTTTTTCTGTGCCATAAGCCCATCTGTACAGTGACTCCAACAGCATCTTTTTATACCTCTTACTTATTACTCGGGGATATTTTGTATATGTATGAAATATATAGCAATTTTTTGGAGTATATTTTTTAGAAAAGCACAGATTTGTACAGTCGTTTACTTTTTTAGCCACAGAAATATCAATATTAATATTCTTTACTTGCCATATTCAGGAGTCGATTTTTAAATCGGCTCATGTTTCAGAGTAAATGTGAACGATCAAAACAAACATTTCCAGCAAAGTCATTTATTCACTTTGGAACTATCACTGCCTTTCTTTCTTTTTTTCTTTTTCTTTTGTTTTTTTAACTTTTGAATGTTTTTCCATTTGACATGACATAAAATATATTCATTTATGTTTTTATGTGTTAAGGTCATTTTCTTCAATTTGTTGCTTATTTATCTTTTGCTTTGGGCCAAACTTAGTGATCTTGAAGGAAATATTTACTTGAGTCAAATCAGGGTTTTTTTGTGGCTTTTTTGCTTTATTTCTGTAAATTATTTTACAGCAATGGTCCATTCCGAAATAGAGTGAAACCAGCACACACACATTTCCACAGAGTGAAATCCTGAGTCAGCTGTTTTTCAATGATGCTTGTGCATGGAGGTTCTTGCACTGCTTCCTTGTTGTCCTGGTTTTCCTACAATGATATGAACTTCACTGGAAATGTAATATTGTTGCACAATAAATGACGCTTTTTGTTTAAAAATAAATCAGTATTTCTCTTTGTTTATGTCTTAGTGGCTATTATTCAGTATTATTTACATAGAGACAGTTTACAAAATTTATCTCAAGGCACTTTACATTGTCAGGTAAAGAACTTACAATATTAGAGAAAGATTCCCTGTTGATCTCCATTGAGCACGCATTTGCTGATGGTGGGGAAAAAGAAGTGCTCAGTGTACTGTGGAAAGGCCCCTGGCAACCTAAACCTATAGCAGCATGATACATTTCAGGCTTCTCGTGCTTCCTTTGTGCTGCTTGTACAGAAAAGTTCACTTTTTCAGATGCAGGAATCAGCCAATCAAATCAGATTTATTTACTCTAGTCAATCAAATCGATTTATGATATCCTAAGAGAGTGAGGTAATTGCTCTAGAAGTTTAGTGTCAAAGAGGAGATCCTGGCATTGAGGATTCACTCTGTTTTGTATAAAAAAGAAAAAGAATAACAGGCAGTAATTTAAGACTAATGGAAGATCGGTTAGCTTGCCTGATTAGATTGTTGTTGCTAGGATTACTGCATCTACAAAGCACCACCATCCCACCATGAAGCATTGAAGAAATGCCTATATGCCTCCTGAGTCTAAACTAGGAGCTTGGTGCACACCGTGGGAGCCTGACAGTCGAATACTCTGTGTGCCATTCATTCTCACATTTGCAGGGTTCCTGTGTCTTTTATTTCTGTCCTCCTTTTAATTTTCATTGATTTGCAGCATACTCACATAAGTTGACAGTGTCCAAACCCTATTCTTACACATCAGCTAAAATTTCATACTGTTAGTGATAAGAAGTGTGGGGACCAAGAAATATGTTGCTTTCTACCTGTGGCCCACTTTGTATTTTACCACTTTGTAAAAGTCAAATATAAAATGATGTTCTAATACTGTCTGGATGAGAATACAGGGCTTCACATAAATACCCATGTTTTTAAAACTGTGGTGCCGTTGTTCTTGGTCCATCTCGTGCCACTCTACTTAAGAAATCCTGGAAACGCTCCTGCTCACTTGAACACTCTGTCAGCAGTAATTTCGCAGCTGGCACAGGTGACCCACTAGAGGACGCCTTTCTCTTCTGTTGCTCTGCAGAAAAAATGTCCTGTTCTGTTATTACTATTTACCAGGCATGTTATCAGCAGCCACCGGCAGCACACTGCGCTGCAGCTGAAAGCCCGAACAGAACGGCCGGGTAGTCAGCTGTGGCGTTGACAGCAGCTTTGACAGGCAGAAACACACCCGGAATGAGCGCTGTTTGTGGGGGGAAATCAGCAGAACGAACACCGCTAACCCTTCACTGTACAATATATGAAAGATAACGCTGTAAGCCGGCTTGTCTCCTCTGAAAATCCTCTGAAAAGTCCGGAGATGTGCGCGATATGTGGTCTGCAGACAGACTGTGACTGCAGGTGAGCCGCCGATCGCCCTGATGCCGCAGTTGTTGACCGAATGTACGGTGTCACTGCTAATTAACGCTCCTATCTCTCATTAATTCCACTAATGGAGGCGATGCAACGTTTAAATAATTCCAGCATTATTTGTGGCAGCATTGATTTGGGCTGCAGAGGTCAGGTGGTGTCCCTCATAAGCAGTGTAAAGCAGCATAGGCTACATTTATTATGACTGTGGTGTGAGGGGAGTGATGTTAGTCTGTCTACTGTGGGCGACTTGCATGATATAAGAGACACCTGTGGAGACACATGTAAAACGTTGTAAGAGCTGCCCCATGGCTGCTGTTGTATTGTGGGTTGATCTCCTTCCGTCTGCAGTCATACTTGTCTTTTTTTCTCGATTGCATCTCTTTTTGGTCATTTTGTGTAGGTGCTTTGCATGTCATCGTTGTTTAGTGTGTTGTTGTGGTAATTTTCCTCTGGTTTTTCTGTGTCTTTTTGTCGTTGTTTTGCAGGTTTTTGTCTTCTTCTTCTTCTTTTATTAAATCTGTGATTGATTAGATGGTGTTGTGTTTTTTGTGCTTTGCCTAATGGGTCTTTGTAGGTGTTTAATCTCTGCAACAGTTTGTCTCTTTGCACACGCTTTGCTTCTCATAGTTTTTACCTTTTTGCATTTGTTTTTGGTCTGTGTGGAACTGTTTGTTATCTCTTAGTATATATATATATTTTATCTCTGTGTGTATGTTTGTGTTTCTTCATAGTACTTTTTGCTTCCTTGAAGCTTTTTGGGAGCTCTGATTTCTTTGCAGTGTTTTCCTTAGTTATTGTATCTCTGTGTCTCTTTAACATCTTTTGTTACCTACTTTAGTTGCTTTCTGTGTATTTCTCGCTGTTGCCTAATTGGGCATTTTTGTCTATTTTCTTGCTCGTCAGAGAATTATAATATACCTCTCTTTGTCTGTCTCTCTCTCACTCATATATACACCTTTACATTGCACCTGTGAAAATAGAGAAAAATGGATAGATTAATGGAGGCCTGAGAATGTTTACAACTGATAAATCCAAAAACGTTTCGAACCATTATGCTGCTGTCATGGACAAAAACAAACAAATAGAAAAACACCCCCTCTGCTTGTTATCACTCCTATCAGCACATCAAAAACCAGATGCATACTGGTTATGGATGTGCTGGTCCTATTTCCTCCCATTTTAGGTTCATTTTGAATGATTTGAGTGTGTGTGTGTGTGTGTGTGTGTGTGTGTGTGTGTGTGTGTGTGTGTGTGTGTGTGTGTGTGTGGCAGGGAGTGAAAGAAGATGGAGCCCCACAGGATTTGATTATCTAGCCAAAATGATTAGGTTTGCTTTAATGAATGCTGTTAGGAAGTAGCCACTGCAGAAAGAATGAGTCATATTATTGATTGCCACTTGCTCCTTCTACTCCTCCCTCTCTCTCCCCGTCTTGTCATCCATCCATTCAGTCTTTCTTCTCTTTTTCTTTATGTCATCTCTAGATATTCATATTATCGCTTCCTTTTTTTCTTGTCATTTTCTCCTCCTCTATTTTAATTTTTTGTTTCTTTCAAAGGACATGCCACGTTCCCTCCCTGTCCTATGTCTACAAAGATTTAATATGAAGTGACATGTAGCCAGAGTGACTGTTGCATACCAATAAGGAGGGAAGAGAATGGCTAGGGAGTCTTGGAAGAAGGGGGAGGCTGGATGGGGGTCTTGTCACGAGATGCCACGTCATCACAGTGTGTGAAATCTATTTTTAGCAGCATAAACAGAGGGATTCCAGCCCACTGATCATGGCTTTTCAGTCAGGACTGTGCGGTGGGAGACTGCCAGAGTGTGAGATGCTGGATGTGAATGAACAACACTTGTATTAAGCCCTTTCTGTCTGCCTCCACCGTCACTCCCCTCCCTTCCCATCACCTCGGCCTGTCATAATGAACACTGCACTGCAAGTAGACCAACAATTCTTCCTTCTACTTTTGCAACAAAGTTTTGCTTTACATGCAATATAACTCTATGTTTTCGACAGAAAAACCTGTCAGCAGTTACTTTTCCATTAAGTTAATTACCAACACATGTAAACAACCTTCACAAAAATGACTGGCTACAAGTGGAAACCAGCAATATGAAGCTTATGCCCGACATCTTTGGACATATAAAAGCTTAGGTTTTTTCAGCACTACAATGACACGGTGATGAATCTACCATCACTTGCTTCCATTTTCGTGCACACACTCAAGCCCAGGGATTATAAGAGCAACACTCTATCAGGGAGTTGCCAATATCCTTGGTTGTTTTGTAACTAACTATGTTGTCTGGCATAGCTTTATCAGTTGCTTTGCCTTGCAGAACCATAAAGGTACAAACATAAAGAAACAATCAAAATGTATTTGATTTTTTAACAGCAACACAGTAAAGTGTTTTGTCAAACAACACTAGAGACAGGCTGAGGGACAGAAAACAATGAATAAATTGGACATAAAATAATATAGAGCCAGTTGCTAGTTTATTAGCAAATAAAGTGACAGGTGGATATTATACCATTACAGAAGCCATTTTAGTTATGATTTTAGTTTTTAGTTTACTAAAATCATGCTGGTGAAATGTGAGGACTTTTACTCATAGAACTATTTATGTATTCTGGTGTTAGTATTTCCACTGACATAAAAAAACCTATTATTACACAGCTGATACAAACACACATATGAAGTAAGCAATAATATTCAAAGTAGCCTGACATTGTTAGGGTTTACATTGAATTGATGGTGCCCTGGACACATCTGAGACCAAGTTGGCGGTCTAGAGAGGGGGGATTGTTCTGGGAATTGAAAGCACTCAGACTAATTAACAGTCCCCCAGCTTTGTTCAGATCCAGTGAGGCGTTATGTCCTCATCAAATATTCAAACAGGTTCAGGGGTACGGATGAGGTACAGAAACCTGCTCAATAGATATTTGATACACTCTGCTACTTAGTTAAGAGTAATCTCTGTGAATCAGTTTTCTCAAAGGGTTGGCTACAGGCCAACTAATCCAAAGCTTACAATGAACATTCTGTTTTGCGTTTGGCATAAATAAGGATTGCAAGACAGAATTACAACTATCTTGTTATATAGATTGAAATGTATTTTTACTTTTCTGTCTCATTTTCCTTTGGCCTTTTATCTCCTTAAATCCTCCCGTTGTAATAAATGCCTTTTACTACTTGGATGAGGTTGTTAGATCAACTAAACACCAAGAAAAATAATGAAAATAATTTGTGGAGTCTATCAAAGAGCTTACTAAAATTACTATTGTCACAGTCCCAACCAAATCAGTTGTTGAGCTTTACCTCAGAATTGCAAGTATTAATCTTCACTACAGGAAACGTCAGAGCAAATCAGATTGATCCTCTGCGTTCTTCCTTCCAGTAGGTGTTGAGATATAGATTGTGTCCCTATCCAAGGGCCAATGGTGCCTTTAGGGTGATCCTGTGGGTGCCCTGAATGTGGATACAAAAGAAGGCGTTTACCTGCTGGTTGGACTAGATGAAAAGTGGGAAGTAACATCTGGAGCCGAACAATAAAGCAAATGCACAAGTGGCAAGAACTGCAGTTCCTCTAGGAGCCAGTAGAGGCTGACTCCAAAAGGGAATTGATCGCCATAGACTCCTATTACAAAAATGTCCAACTTTACAGTATTAAAACACATGTTTACAGTCTGGTACAAGATGCAGTTTTGGGCTTTATGGGAAGTTTACTCCTTTATAAAAACTCAGACTGGGGTGAATTTTCTTTAAAACGTAGTTAGGGCTTCCTTGCTGATTGGAAGGAGTCCCAAAGTCTGCTAGACCTGATCAACTGTGCATCATTGGACTCCTTTACTGTAAATGGTTTTGCATTCTGGAGCTTTTTAATGGACTATATGACTAACATTAAGGCTTGCTTGTGGTAGAAGTTTGTGCTTCGGTTTTTGTGATTGATTATTTTATTGGTTTGTTACCTAGCCCTAATCAGCTGATATGTCTGTCTCTGAGTTGCATCTGTACAGTCTATCAAGGAAGTTTCCCAACCAAGCTTGCTAGCACACCAATTTTTCATCCATATGTGGTCACTTCTGGTTTCAAAAAAACAACTTGGTGCTGGCTAACAGACAAATGCTGAGTCTTGTCTTGGTGGCTACGTCCATGTTTTATACCATCAATTCATAAATGTCTGGAGAAAATTTCAAGTTGGGAGTATGACATTGTCCAAAATGTGTTGGTATGCTGAAGCATTAAGAGTTCCTTATTCACTGAAACTAAGGGGCCAAGCCCAACTCCTGGAAAACAACCTGACACCATCATCCCCCCCTTCACCAAACTTTACACTCAGAACAGTGCAGTCAAATAAGTACTGTTCCCCATCGGATTGCCAGATGGAGAAGCGGGATTCATCACTCTAGAGAGCTAATGTGAAGACCACATGAAGTCTGGAGGTCTGTAGCGGCTGACTGCAGGAAATTGGCGGGCTCTGCTCACTATGCGCTTCAGTGTCTGCTGACTTCACTTTGTTATTATACCGCTATAGACTGTGGAATATGTAGGAGTGAGGACATCCTATCACAGTGTCTGCGCTGGAATTCATTCAGCACTTTCCATATGACCATGGAAGTGACTGGAACACCTGAATATAATGATTTAGATTGGCAAGTGAATGCAATATAGTGTAGGTGTGATCTCTGTGCCACCTGCTACTGCTGCTCCGTGTCACACCTACTTCAGTGGTTTAGGAGAACTGTATATTAGTCAGCCTCTAAAGCTTGGAGGTGGGTCAGATGCTAATGACCCTGGGTCAAGGTATACCATCTCTTCCCTAAATCTGTAGGCCTTAAAATCTTAACAGGAACCTCGCACTTCTATTTTCTTTTCTTTTTTCTTTTCTTTTTTAGTGATGTCTGTGATCACCCGGCTACCCCCTCCAGAGCCTTATACTCTCCATCTGCAAGTAAGCCGCAAATTCAGAAATCAACTTCTCATTATTTACCGCTCCCCCTACACTCTCCTGCTGTCCTGATGCACATCCGGGATGGGATAAATAGAAGAACGCATTCAACACAGCCCTAAGTTATTTCGAATATCTGGTTATGTTGTCTCACTAGCGCCCCTTGTGGTCTTTCAGGCACTAGTTAATGATGTATTGAGGGACTTCCTGAACATTTTTGTGTTTGTCTACCAAGTCACTGGAAGAGCATCGAGTCCGTACTGCAACACCTCTTGGAAAACCGGTTATATGTCAAGGTAGAAAAATGTGAGTTCCACTTTCCTTCAGTAACCTTTTTTGAATATATTCTATATTCTGGCAGGGGAGCAGGTGAAGACCAACCCAGCAAAGATTCAAGCAGTGAATGAATGGCCCACTTTCGCTAACTTCTACCGCCACTTCATTCGGAATTACAGCCAGGTACCACTCACTCACCTCACCTCCACCAAGGTCCCATTTTTCTGGTTTCCTGAAGCTGAAGCAGCCTTCATTGAATTGAAACATTTGTTTACTTCGGAATCCGTTCTGATTCACTTCGAAAACACAAAACCATTCATTGTGGAAGTAGCCTTGGATTCAGGAGCTGGGGCCTTTCTCTTCCAACGTTCAGGGCCACAACCTAAGCTACAGCCTTCTTTTCATGTCACCTCACTCTAGCCAAGCGAAATTATGATGTGGGCGACCGAGAGCTGTTTGGATTAAAATTAGCCATTGAGGATTGGCGTCACCTGTTAGAAGCAGCCGAACAACCATTTACCATTTAGACCGATCACAAGAACCTAACTTAACTAAGAACCACCAAGAGGCTCAATGCCAGCCAAGCCCGTTAGCATCTGTTTTTTTGCCATTTCTCTATTTCTCTATTTCCTATTGCCCAGGTTCCAGAAATGTCAAGCCAGATGCCTTGTCCGCCACCAACAATGACCCACCCGAGACTGCCACCATCCTTCCTGCCACCTGCATGGTGGCTTCGTCTCCAGAAAGAGATGTTAAAGACTATGTGGTCGCCTGCTCCATTTATGCATGAAACAAGAACAGCACTCAAGATTAGATTAGAGTTTGTCACCAGCCTGCCTACCTCCGGGAAGTCCATAATTCTTTCTATATTTGATAGGTTTTCCAAGTCAGCCCATTTTATCGCTCTGGAAAAACTCCCTTCTGCCTCAGAAACTGCCAGGCTCCTGGTTGGTCATGTTTTCAGTCTCCACGGCATCCTTACAAAAATTCTCTCAGACAGGAGTCCTCAATTCACTTCACAGGTCTGGAAGACCTTCTGCATTGCTCTTGGAGCCAAGGTCAGCCTCAGGTCCGGATATCACCCACAATCCAACGGCCAGACTGAGATGTTCAACCAGGAATTCGAATTGGCCCTCCACTGTGTCACCACACTAAACCCGGCAGTTTAGTAGTGGTTTCCTAAGAAACCACTACTAAGGAAAAGCAACAAACAGAAGAGATTTGTGTGGGCATGGAGGAGGAGGTGTGATGGTGTGGGGGTGCTTTGCTGGTGACACCGGTGACAAAATTGAAGGCACACTGATCCAACATGGCTACCACAGCATCCTGCAGCAACATGCCATCCCATCCGGTTTGCATTTAGTTGACCCTCATTTATTTTTCAACATGACAATGACCCAAAACACACCTCCAGGCTGTGTAAGGGCTATTTGACCAAGAAGGAGAGTGATGGAGTGGTTTGCCAGATAGCCTGGCCTCCACAGTCACCTGACCTAAACCCAGTCGAGATAGTTTGGGATGAGATGGACTGCAGAGTGAAGGGAAAAGGGCCAACAAGTGCTGAGCATCTCTGAGAACTCATGCAAGATTGCTTAAAACCATTTCAGGTGCCTACCTCATGAAGAGGAGAGAATGCCAAGAGTGTGCAAAGCAGTAATCAAAGCAAAGGTTGGCTGTTTTGAAGAATCTAAAATATAAAACATGTTATGAATTATTTCACACTTGTTTGTTAACTACATAATTCATATGTGTTCATTCACAGTTTTGATGCCTTCCCTGAGAATCTGCAATGTAAATAGTCATGAAAATAATGAAAAACCATTAAATGAGAAGGTGTTTCCAAACCTTTGACTGGTAGTGTATGTCAATAATTTGCTGTAGGGTCATTCCATGAAAAATCAACAAGTGACCTCTACCTTACATCCTCAAACTTGGCTTTTTTTATGTGTGTTATATTAACTTAATTATATTTATTGAAGGCATGCAAAATGTTAACTTCACATTATGAAAACTTAGAGACGCTGAAAGAACACAGTGGGCTGAAATTTGTTGGTTTTGTCACCTTTTTTTTCAGCAAATTTTGAACCTTGGTAACTTCTTAACCACATGAGAACCACATTTAACATTCAGGACTAAAGAAAAAAATGTATGCAATTTTACACCCGCTCCAAGTGTCACCATCTAACGATTAAGATTTAGATTTAGATTTTAGGTAACCAATTAAAAGAAACTACTTTCTAAACCCTGGTTATGGCCCTGCATCTGTTGTCCAATGTTGGCGACTCTGTGTGAACTCGAGTCTGAGCTTTCTGTTCTTAGCTGATGGGATTGGCACCAGTGTGGCCTTCTGCTGTAGCTCATCTGCTTCAAGGTTTACCATGTTGTAGGTTCAGAGATGCTCTTTTGCATACCCCGATTAATAACGAGTGGTTATTTTAGTTACTGTCTAGTCATTCTCCTCTGACCTGTAGCATCACTATTGTATTTTCACTCAGAAAACTATTGCTAACTGGTCATTTTGTTTTTTTTCAGATCATTCTCTGTATACTCTAGGGATGATTGGATATTTGTGTTAACAAGCAGCTGAACCTGTGTTCCCAACAAAGTAGCCGATGAGTGTATATGTCTCTTTACATATCCAAAAGGATGTTAACAGTTCAGCTGTTTGTTAGCTGGTCAAATAACACTTTTTGTGAGATCTTTTATTTCATGTAATTACAGTTGAACATGGGGCCACATCTAAAGTTATTTTTTATAATCAGTCTGTGGCAGTGATTAATATTTTGCCCAAAGGAAAAAATATGACAGTTTTACATTTTCAGCTTGTGTTTGTTTTGTTTGTAGCTGCAGCTCTGTCCCATTGTTTAAGTGCACTAAACAGCATTGCAAAGACTGAAACATGCACTAACCAGAGGCTCAGATGAGTGCTGAGAACACTGATTAGCTCCCCTCCCTCCTCAGGCGGTGATGCATTGCCGTCATTTACGAACCCGCTGGAAAGCAGAGCAATTTGAGAAATGTCACAACTAACTCCAGCTACAGCAGCGCCATCACTTTGATCCCTGCACCCGCCTCACCTCCATCTCCCCTATGCCCCCACCTCCTCCCTCTCCTCTGCCACCCTCATCTAAAAATAGCTTCTCCTCTTTCATCACCCAGCCATCACGTCAGGGCTGCGTTCACTCTCATTTGCTGCCCATGCCTCTTTCCCCCCCCCCCCTCTGTTGTGATATTTTGACAGTGTCAGATGACCACATTAGCTGTGGGTGAACACATTTGGCATCAAGGAAAATAGACCTCCTAGTAATTGCAGACACTTTTTAAATAATTTAATATGCAATGCTTTTGCAACTAAGCATTACTCAATGCTTTTAATGCTCTGAAACTGGATTGAGGAAGGAAATGGTTTAAAAACAGTCACTTCTCCTCCATAGTGTGATATTTTTGACAGCACTCTCTTTCTTGTGCTATGCTTCTGCATTGTGAACTCCTTGAAAAAGACAGTAGGAAGATGCCACCTGCTCACTAAGTCTAATTTCAGCTGTTTCTCATTTACAGGAAGAAAGGTTAACACCTCCACTGGGGATGAACTGCAGGTCAGTGACACCATCTTCTATCTGTAGTAGTTCTGCAAACCAAACCATCAACTGAGCAGCGAGGAAGAGTGATAAAATATAATTTTGTGAAGTAAAAGGAAGAACAGAACACCAGTCCTTCTTACCGTAACTATTCAGAGAAGTAAAAGTATTCATTCTGCACTATAATGTCCTTTGCATTATGTGTTGTCATTAATGCTGACTCGTCATGTGTAAGCAGCATTATTTTAGTTAGTTTCCAAGTCCTTTTGTTTCCACTCTTATGATTGGAACTGTAAACAATCTGTGACGCCCTGAGTCCCTCTATGAAATTGACTAAGATATTGACAGTAGTAAAGTGGTCACCAAAGCAAACACTGCCGTGACTGGTAGGGGGTGAGGGGAGAAATGCTGTAGAAGTAATTTACACTAATAAATAGCTTTTAGCTTTAATTTTGTTTCTAAATTGTTGAAAAAGGAAAAAAAAGTGGAGACCTCAGGTAGCGGGTTCTTCTAATTACTACTTGAGGTCACTCCAGTGTATCAATCCTGATAGATTCTCTAGGTTCTCATGTTAAAATCAATCTTTTCACCTTCATGATGGCTGTACAGTATAGGGAATTTCTCCATACTAACTCCATCCATCCATTGTCTTCCGCTTATCCTTATTAAGTCACTGAACTACACTGCTAAAAACCTATGGATGAGAGGGTGTCCACATTTTAGCAGGTAGCGAAGGGCTGTTTCTAGCACTAAGAAAAAATGGATAAAATGTAATGTAAATCTAAATAAATAAGTGCCTCACAATTGTAATTATGAAATGCTTTAAAGGATATAGTGTTAAAAATGACTCAGCCGAGATAAATGTGAAATATAAATGCAAACAGTCTACTGGTAATGCAGCCACACACATGCTCAAGTGACGTCCACATAAATGCCGTTAGTTGCATCACAGCAGCTGGCAGTGAGTAGCCACACAGGCCTCTGTTTGACGAGTGCAGGATGGGTAGCAGGAGTATCTGGTGAGGAAAGATGTGCTTGACAACATCACAAATTAACAGTCACAATGACAGCAGATGTTCATGTTGGGTTGTGCGTGTGTAAGTGGTGTTTATTTAGCAGGGGTTGTTTCTGTTAGCGTCTGCTCTGCTGATGCTCAGATAAAGAGTGTGTGTGCAGCGGGTGGAGCACCCATTAACAAGTCATTTCATTCTGAGGGTGTGGATCCCTGCAGCTCACAGATAAAACGCGAGGCTGAGAGCAGTGAACCTGCTGCTGGTGTTGCTGTACAAGCCTCGAAGCTTGTTTTCAGTTGCTGCTCTGCACTCTTACTGTAAATTCATTTAGGGGTTGGCTTGGCTTTTGAGATCTCCTGTAGTGATATGTCTCCAGGTTGTCTTTCTTCTCCTTCCTCTTTAAGTTAGTCTTTGAAATGTCCTTTAAGCCCAAGCAGCAGCTACACAGTCCCCTATAGACCACTATGAGCTGCAGGTGGAGTATTTTAAATGGAAACCCTCTGAGAAAAGTCATAAATAAATTGGTGTTAACTTGAAGCTTAATGGGGAAAGTGAAAAATATTTCATAAAATGGACCGTTAGTGGATGGAACTGTTAGTTCAGGCTGGCCAAAAAGTAAAACTCAGCCATGATCTCTGCAGATCAACTTCCTCAGTGCCAGCTTAGGCCACATCCTGTTGGCAAGTAGGGTAACCACACTGTTTAAGCTTCTTTAACCTGCACATAGTTGCTACACATCTACAAGATGCTTTGCAACTAACCTCAACCCCAGCTGCTCATTTGGTACTGCTTAAGTCTGAATTTAATTTCATGTAGATTTTCTACTGACGCCTACACTGTTCTGTGATGGATTCTTGTAGCTGCTCTATAGCTGAGCCATATGGTAAATATGGTGACTGTTGACTATAGTCAATGTTAACCAGGACCAAGGTCATTCAGGATGTTTATTCAGCTCTTTTACTTTGTAGCAAATGAACAAATCTTAAATATACTGATCGGGGGTAACATTATGACCATCTGTGTACTGGTCCTCCTTATTGCTGCCAAAACAGCTGTGACCGATCGAGGCATGGACTCCACTAGACCCCTGATGGTTTGCTGTGGTATCTGGCACCATGATGTTACCAATAGATCCTTTAAGCCTTGTAAGATGTGAGGTGGGGCCTACATGGATCCGACTTGTTTTTCCAGCACATCCCACAGATGTTTGATTGGACTTACATCTGGGAAATTTAGGCTTAGTCAACACCTCAAACTTGTTGTTATGCTCCTCAAACCATTCCTGAACCACTTCTGCTTTGTGGGAGGGGGCATTTTACTACTGAAAGAGGCTACATGACCCATGGCTCACCACTGTTCCTTCCTTGGGCCATTTTTGATAGATACTGCAGGGCCCATGACCCCAATACGGGAAGTCTGTCTCTTGACAATACTAACCACTGCAGAGCGGGAACCCCCACAAGTGCTCCAGTTTTGGGGATGCTTTGACCTGCGCTCCCAATCACAATTTAGCCCTTGTCAAACTCACTCAAATCATTATGCCTGCCCATTTTCCCTGCTTCACTGTGTAGTCTGCTTTACTAAAACAAATTCTGCAAAAACTAAACATGCAAAATTGCCTGCATTTAAAAGAGAGTGTTTCCAGAACTTACACTATTGCACCAGGCTCATTAAAAGGAAACATGGCCCTAATAAGAGCGCTGTCAGTTAAAACAATGGAAAGGATTATAAAGCTCCCTCGAGAAAATAAATCTGACACAGTTTGTGGCAAAAGATGTTGATTGTTTCCACTCAGCTGTGCCTAAAATTTTAGAAAGTACAAAAAATGGGAAGGTTATAAAAGAAAAGCATATATGGGTAGATGGAAGACAGAAAACTCAAAGGACAGGATAAGAAATTCAAAGCAGTATACTTTAAAAATAAAAAAATGCACAACAAAGTAAATGAAAAAAATGGATAGAAACAGGAGTCACTGTTTGTGACAGAACTGTAAGAAATAAAGGGTATGTATATATTAAAATATACCTTCTATGCTCATCGTGTGTATATATCTGACTACATGCCAATGAAAACTTTTTAACTTGACCAGCACTAAAACATAAGCAGAAGAAAACAAACATACAGGTGTCCAAAGAGGAGCAATTGTGAACTCTGGGTGAGTGGATGAAAGTTGTGTTTGCCTGTGAATTTCAAATCTACATCAGACAAGAAGATGATTCATTTATGATATAGAGTTTCAGGTACATGCCCAGGGAAGAGGGCAATCAATACCTCAGCAGTAGATGCTCAGGTGTACAATGAAATTTTGGATGCTTTTCTCATTCTGTGTATGGAAAGTAGGTTTGGTTATGAATTTATTTGCCAAGATGGTAATGCATCTTGCCACAGAGCCAAGAGGGTCATAGCTTTTCTTCAGGTAAAGCTACATTAACTCAGTGAAATGGCAAGCAATCTGTCTGGATCTCAAGCTAATTGAAAATCTATAACAGAAAGAGAAAGACATGGTCCATGATAAGGCTCCATCCTGTATAAATTATCGCTCAATCACCATTTGAGAGTTGAAACCTGTTTATCTTTCATTGGACTATGATAACTGTGATGTTTTTGTTGATCGGTCCATAAGTTGTTTCCTCGACACTAAGCGATTTAGCAATTTCTTATTAATTTTCTATTTGCTTCAGGTATGTTTATGAAGTCAGAATTTTTGTGCCATATGAATATCCTCCAATCCTCAGTTCCATCATTTTTGCAGGGGTGTTAGTGTACATATCCAGCAGTCACTGAACTAACACTTGCTGAGAAAAAAACAAAAACAAAAAACCTGATGATTTTTGAATAGCTCAGAAGGCTATTTAAAGTGTGGAATAACCTGTATAAAGTGTATAATTTTGCTCAACCAAAAGGAATACCTGTGTTCACAGCACTCAATTGACTCATTCTGATTCTGTTCAAAATGCACCTCAGAGGCTGAAGCACAAGCAAAGCACCTCACCGAAGCAGGACAGTCACGATGAATGCAAACAAAAGCATAATCATCAGAGCAACCAATCTGCCTCTGAGAGCTCCGATTAAAACGTGATGCATACACATTTTCTGCACACGT
Source organism: Etia nguti (assembly GCA_015106755.1). NCBI lineage: Eukaryota > Metazoa > Chordata > Actinopteri > Cichliformes > Cichlidae > Etia > Etia nguti. The sequence continues at coordinate 44,979 of VUQG01017027.1, forward strand.
TTACTCCTCATCAACTCTGATGTTGTCTTTAAAAGTGATCCCATCATCAAGGATTTATGGGAATGTGTCAAATGCACAAAAGAAAAAGAAAAAGGGGTTTGCAAAGCCATTCCTATAAAGCTTTATATAAATGACGAAAAAATGACACTGTCGCTGAAATGACAGTGTCATTTTTGAAGCAACATATTTTTTTTCTGTTTTACATCTTTATATAAAACATTTGGTTTTCTCTGGTATTAGAAATAGATTAAGAAAACAATAAGCCGATAAATTGATATTGAGAATAATTCATAAGCAGTTCAATTGCTATTGCAGAATGCGACTTCAGTCTATGGCAATTTGTTGCGATTGAAAAATTAGACTAAAGTTGCACTGATCTTGTTTTTGAGTTTGTCAAATCATTTTTTAAAAATACAAATGGAAAATTCATCTGGTTTTTCCTCTGCTTCTAAAATGTGACTGTTTCACTACAAACTTATCTCTGTTTGTTGTTTTGTGATTGATGGCTGAGAAAAAATGCTGCTACAATAAGTTAACTGTAAATGGATCAGCAAATGAATGGCAGTCTTTTTAGCAAATAGATTAATCAGAAAAATATTTTTCAAAGCAAAAATGGTTTGCCTCACCGAGCTATTTTGTGTGGCGTTTCCCTGTTCTCCTGGTGTCTGGGTGGGTTCTCTCCAGGGACTCTGGCTTCCTCCCACAGTCCAAAGACATGCAATTAGTGGGGTTAGGTTAATTGGTGATTCTAAATTGCCCATAGGTAGAAATGGTTGCCTGTCTCTCTGTGTTAGCCCTATGACAGACACTTCCCCTATTGAGGCTGAGATAGGGTCCACCCCCCCTGCCACCCTGAATTGGATAACTCAAAGAAAATGGATGGATGTTTTATTTCCATCTTCTGTACTGTGAGCATTTATTGCTTTAGTGTGCTTCATATCTGAAAAAAATAGACAAAATTATATTTATTGATTTTTTTTTTTAACAATTATTTTCATAATTAGTTTGTGAAAACTAACTTTCTGCTTGTTCTCTTTTTTTATCCAATAAAATTAATCAATTAATGTAATATACAAAATGTGCTGAGTTAGTCTTTTATAGATTGCTAAATTCCATTGTAAAATATGTATTTTAATTTGGCTTTAAATAAATCTGACATTCACAGTCCTCCATACTTTCCACCACGGGGCTTTGCTGTGATACACAACGAGGTAATGTAACATTGAAAATGAATTCTAATCCCCAGCTTTACTGAAAATAAATTCCTATATATCTCCACTTAGTAAGCTGATTCTGGCTCAGTGTTACACAACGATTCTGACTGAAAAGGCAATCAATCTGGTGGGCTGCACTGCCGACTTGCTGCATCACAACAAACTCCACCAATCAGGCCACAGCCTCATGCGTCTCCGTGGTAACAAAGCTTCCTCAGTCCCAAAGAGGTGGAGACGGCAGAAGAGGGAGCGCAGAAGAGAAATAGAGGTGGATGGGAGGAAAAAAGGAGATAGAGGAGAGACAGAGAATCCACTGTGAGAATTTAGAAAGTGAAGCTCCTTACCAGAGCGGGGGTGAGCCGGTGAGGATAAGCTGACCAAAGACGGAAGAGGAAGGGGAGCGAGGGTGCCTGGGCTGGGATTCTCTTTAGGATTGGAATCTGCAATGGACCCTAAGCCTGTATTTAGTGGATCAGTTGGGTAGCTTTGAGGTAAACACCCAAAAGATTTATTTTTTATTTGCTTGTATACATGAAATACTGCCAATTGGAGCATTCATTTGTTTTCTCCTCCAAACTTCACTGTTATGAATGTAAATGACATGATGGCAATGTAAATGCTGCCTGCTGGACTGTGGTTCACTGTGGTCAAGGCTGACTGGAGTGAGAATCTGCAGGTGGGAAACTATGGCCCTGAAAAAGTAATGGATTCATGTTTGATGTGTGGGCTTTAGCAGCATTCAGTTTTCTTTATCAATCACCACTTTAAAAAAGTGGTGAAAAAGAAAAGCCTTATTTTTTTTTTTTTACGTTTCTATAATCAAACACTGTAACCCTGTGGATGTGGGGAAAATGCCAGTTGCAGGTTGCAGCCAAATATCTGAAAGAAAATGACCTCATCTTGCAAACTGTGTGAACCAACTTGTATGTTAATTATTTAGCTTGAAAGAATCAAAAATATAAACCTTTAGATCTGGTGAAACGTTTGCAGAACATCATGTCATTAACGTCCTGTGGTTGCAAGCTGGGTGGTGATGATGTGCTCCACGCTGAGTTTTTCATGCCTGAGTTATGATAATAAATCATCATACGAGACTCTGCTCTGTACAGAATAGCCCGAATATCTTTTGCTTTGCTGGAATATTAAGCTGTAAGTGCGGTCTATGAAATCCACATCTGCAGCTAGTGTGGAAGGAAAACTGAATTACGCAACAAGCGCACACAGTACATTACTTGACTCTTGGGGTATCTCATGAAATCAGGGGGGAATCAGGCCTGCTGTGGATTTGTCTGTGTGTATGTGGCAGATGTCGTGCCACAGCATGTGTGCTCGCATGTGAAGACTGTTGTGGAGTGTTTTACATCAGTGTGTGCTATGATTACTGAGTGTAGAGAGCAATCCCATCGGGGGATCTTGTCAGTGCAGCACGACTCCTCTAAGTGCCAAAGAATCAAATCAAATGCATCCTGATGCATCCGACTGTGATGTGTAACAAACAGATGATGTGCTGGCCTCCTGCTCTTAGATCTTGTGTATGTGATTGCAGTGCAACAGAAACACATTATTCATATCATGGGCGTAGGTTTTGTTTGAGGATCTCTGAGGGAACACATTAAGTAGGGGATCCCCCCCAAGGAAGCTGAGAGCATTGGGCACATAGCATAGATTTCCATTGTTCTGAGTCAGAAATCTTATTTTTTGTAGAAAAAGATTAAGCACAAGGTAACAGTTCGCCATACTGTTCATTCTAACCAACTCTTCTGCTCCTTTTATATCGTTATTAGGAGAACAAATGCATTGGGGTGGATGTGTCATGTGGATTCCCCCTATGGGTCACATACATTGGCCATGTACTTTGCACAGACTCAGTGGCCTTGGCAAAGGAACAGAAACTGAAAAAACTTCAATATGAGATGTGCATACAAGTAAGGTGCAGAAAATAAACCAATTGAGAGCTTAAGAAAAACTCCACAAGAGGATTTTTTTTCTTAAATTAGTCAATTCATTTTTCTCAACCACTTCAATTCAGGGAGGCTGGTTGTGAGAAGTGGCAGGTGGGTTACACCATGGAAGGGCCAGTCGATCTCAGGTCTGACACTGAGAGAAAATTTAGAATGAGCAGTTAAGCTAACATACATGTCTTTGGACTGTAGGAGGAAGTCAGAGTACCCAATTATTTGTGGGTCTATTATTCATGTTTAAAAAAAAACAAAAACAAAATCAATATCGCTTAATAACATTGCCTGTAATAAAAATATGAAAACACTGTCAGGAGAATAATCAGCCTGAACCTGGATCTGCTCTTGGCTTTACAGAGCTGTTTGGCTCCAGCTTCACTGCTTCTGTTGGCTGTTTGGCAGCAGGTTTAAGACAACTATTGAAAAAAAAAAAACAACAAACAAAAAAACAAAAAAAAAAGCAGAAGAA